>JAJSOF020000035.1:10542414-10844914 GCA_025594305.2 Periplaneta americana
CAAAAGTGATATTTCATTATCGTATTAGTCACTGCATTGATTTGCAGACGCCATAAAGTTTCGTTTTTCTTCTTTATAGAACAATAATTCGTCAAAAATGGTGAGTTTGTTTGAATATTAATTACTGGTGTAACTAAAGAGGACTTGACATGTCGTCTGCAACAAAATGAGACGCCATATCTGTCCGCGATGTCACTTTGCTTTCTTTTTTGTTATTACATATTGTGAATGAATTTTTTACTTTTTAGATTTTCCTGTGCTTAAAATCATGGAAAAGGATCCTCTGAGAGGCCATGCATCGATTCCAATGAGTTATCCTGCATCCTATCAAGCAGTTGGTGATCAGGTAATAGCCCTTTATAATGCCTAGTGTAGCACAATTCCGAAGTACAATGGGCGTTTATTGAATCATGTGACAATCTTGTCTGTCACAATTTAATGTTTGTTATGCCTAATGTAGATCAAAACTGCATTCATTTTTATTATTTGTAATAATTCGTAGGCCTAACTCTTACAATCCGTAATTTTCTGTAGACTAATGAAACATTTTTACAGAACAGATTATTTTGTTACAGTTAAACTTATTTAAAGAATATACACATTAACTACAGCACAAGTATTTAATTTATAAATTATTGTAAATATTTATTACATATAGGCATAGGCCAATATCCTGGTTTGATTGAAATATCGGTACGTACTAAAAACAAGACATAAGCGTATTATCATTTTCCTATAGAAGTTAAAATAGGCCTTGTAATATGACTGGAGTAGTTTTGCCAATTCTTCTTCAATTAAAAGAATTGCACTACATCAACACTATTTTTTTAAAGGTAGTTAAAATCCCATACACAGTTGTCTCGGAAGTAATGTTTGCCATACCATGTCATTAATATGTTAAATCTTGAAACTGGTAGGCCTAAATTATGTTCATGTGTATAGGAAAACTAATGCTTGATGTTTTTCTAAATATGCCACTGGTCTTGCAAAAAAAATTCAAATAGGCCTATTTTACTGAAAAATTGAGCGACACATTTCATTTTGAAATATGCAAATTTTGCAAAATAATTTTGTTAACTCAGAAACTAATCGACTCACAGAAGTGAAAGTTCACCACATTATTATCTATCACACCATGATTATGTATACAAAAAATCAAGGTTGTAGCTTGAAGAAATGTAGAAAATAGAAATTTCACCCATCACCCTCCCTAACAGAGGGCTCGGGACAAACACAAAGGGCTCGCGAGTCTCCTCTAGCACACTCCTGTATAGATCTAGCCTTTGTTCTTTGTATGAGAGTTATGATATAACGGAGGTGGTCGCATTATTAAAAAAATTCAAGGAATTAGTACTTCTGTTTTATTTGAATAAGTAATATTTCCATTAAGTAGTGTCGGATTGCCTTCTCGAAATTCGTAACATCACTGAAATGATAAAGGCAGTAAAACCTCATTAATATGCTCCAGGGGCCTGTTTCTCAAAACTTACGGACTAGTAATACCAGTGTGTACAGTAGTAATATTAGTTTATTTTACAAGTCTGTGTTTCTAGAAACTACAAGGGTAAAGTAGTAGTTACCAGTTCACAGACTAGTAATATTGGTCGATTTCACCAGTTCATGAGAGATTCTGTTTCTCAAAATGCTAATCTAGTTGATTATACTAGTATTCAACAGGAATATTCCTACAAGACTCTAAAGACTGGTGATTTCTATATTATCAGTTACCAGTGGCAATCTTTCTCAGAGAATCAAAACAAAATATTGTAGTTATTTTTTTAAATATATGTGGTTTAGTGATTCCGATTGAAGTAGTGAAGAAGTTGTTGTGAGAAGAGCTAAAACTATATCGAGAAAGAACAATTATTATTCCTTTACGGGAGCATTGTTTAAATATAATGAATGGTTTAAATAAAGTGCTGAAAAGCTTGGAGAGTTGTTAAATATAGTGGGACCTGCCATGACAAGACAAACAAATAGGTCATGCATTATCAGCAAAGCTTCAAATACAAATTGCTCTACAAATCGGGATGTTGATTATTTTCCAATGTCATCTGGTTTTTCTGCCCTAGACCAGCAACACATACAGAATTTTTTTCCTAATAATCTGATACCAATTCATCAACTGCAGTAATTTTTGCTGGCTTTCCTCCTCCACTGCCAGTTCTTCTGACATTGTCAACTTTAGCCTACAAATTAAATACAAAACGACACTAATTTATGAATAGATCAAACGTAAAACTGAAAAAAAAAAAAATTGGCGAATTTTTCAAGTCATAAGTGGCATTCATGTCGCCAGTAGACCCACTAGCTACATAATGTGTTTATATTATGATACTGTGAACTTGAATTGGTACTCGTCAAAGTTGCTTTCTTAATGTTGGGCCAGTAAGTGTCCCTAACGTATGCATAATCTTTGTTCTGAAGTATCAGTTCCATAGCCTCACTTATTACAAATTTTTTTGTCCAGTCGTTTACTTTATCATTTTTGTTATTATGCTTGAAAAACACCGAATGCTATATCCTTTGAGTCATTAATCATATTGAGTATAGTTAATTTGCTTTCAATTGGTGGAATTTCAAGAGAAGAGAGAAGTAAGAACCAAAACACAAACAACTTAGCCTCCTAACCTCAAATAACAATACCTACCAATGACTATAAACAAATGAACTCAATCATCTGACTAATGAAAGAGATCATGTGACTAGTGAAAAATTGTCACAAGTTACTAGACGGGTGAAATAGTTTGAGAAACAGAATCTACTAGAGCTGGTGAAATATACTCTGGTAACTAGTAACTGGTGAACTACTAAACTAGTATTTTTGAGAAACAGGCCCCTGCTTATAACACTGTATCTTTCATTATGCTCGTTTTATGGTCCCAGAACATTTCATACATAATCCTGCATAATTTTACCCTTTTGTAACACTTCCAACTCCCGCTTGTAGTGCCTTTTTGGGGGTTGGAAATGAGTAAAAAATTCCGTATAAATTGAGAAACTTGTAATGTTTTAAAGCATGGTAAAAAATGTTACTGTAATGAAGATCATTGTACCACGAGTGCAAGAAGAAACCTTCCGATGGGCGCTGTCGGAAATTGTACTTACCAGTACTTTCCTTTGTATCAAAGTCTCTCTATCAATACATTCCTGTTCTTTCTGTAAAATTTAGTTATCCTTTGAATTCTGTGGAATGTGCAGTAAGTTTGTAGTGCAAAATGACAGAGCGGAAATCTCTGTTTAAAGTGAAAAAGTACATTAGTGTTGCTCCTAGCTAGGTGAATGTAGAGTATCTAATGCCCACTGAACGAATATTTCACTTTTATCACTGCCAATGTTGCGCTATAATCGTATATGCAAGGTAGGCTATAACAAAAACCTAAACTAACCAAACCTAACCTGTCAAAGAAGCAACAAGTTATACTAAATATACAGTAGAACTTGGTTATAACGACATCCAAGGGACCTTAAAAATTACGTTGTTATAAACGAGTGTCGTAGTAACAGAGATTCATATTATCAGTGTAGTGAGGTGGAAAATAAAAAATAACAAACTTAATTAGGCTTATTTTAGATTTTTGTGTTCACTTTTAATCCTATACTTGTGTGTTATACACGTATAACTATAAATACAGTATTCTGCATTAAAACAGTCTGTCCATTACTCACCAAACTTCTTTACTTACGAAGTAATCAATCAGTCATTTTACTCTATTGTCTCCTACTTGTCCAATACACACTTTCTAAATTACGTTTTATGTTCATTATTTCAGTTGCAATTTAACTGCTCCCTCCCCTAGCTTCATAGAACATGTTCGAAATTCTAATGGCCTTTAAAGCGCCACTCACTTCTTTTAGTGACCATACTGCGTTAAAATGCGTGCAGTTAGTGAAAACTTCCTGTTGAAACTGACTGCATGCAGGTACCATTAATATTGCATGAATTTGGGCGGGTTCTAATGGGATGGGGAATCTGCCTGCATTCCAGAGGTCTGTGACAGCATTTGCCAGGTTGCAGATTTCAACAAAATATTTCTTAAAATACTTTGGTTCTTAGAATATCGTATTCCAAACTGAGGTTGAAAATGACGTTATAAGCGAGGTAGACGCATATACGTTTGTTGTATTAAGCAAGGTAGAAAAGCATATGTCTTATGGGGAATTAGTTGGGACCACAGAGTATTTTACGTTATAGGCGAGGTGTTGCACAAAACGAGGTTGCTATAACCAAGTTCTACTGTATGTGTAAAATTGGCCTATGTCTCTATAGTGGGCGGGACATAAGTAACATTGACCCCTAGCTGTGTATCAAGTTAAGTTTTCTGTACTTTCTTGAACCCCATAGAAAATATCATTCATAATAGCAGCACAAGCACATGGCAAACAATTTTTTTTTTTTTTCGTATGAAATTTTGCACTGCAAGTAATGCACAGTATAATATGTTTCTTATGAAATGGTGTCTAAATTGTTTTCCACATAAATCACTTCTCGTTTATAGTGTTATCCCACTTATTACGCTTTAAGGTCACATACCCGTAATGAGCGTATTAATAGGGTTGTACAGTCATTCATTCATTCATTCATAATGTTCTGCCCAAGGGCAGGTCTTTCACTGCAAACCCAGCATTCTCCAGTCTTACTTCTGCTCTTCACTTTTCTTAACAGACCTTCCAGATGGGGAGTGTAAATGACAAAACAAATTGTGGGCGCAGCGTGCATTCTTGCAGTCTTTGTGTTAAAAATATTTTCTACTATAGTACATCCCTTCCGAACCATAATGGGGACACAACGTCCTATTGTCCAGGAAATTATGAAAATTTGCCCCCTTCCAAACATAAATTCTATAGACACCCTTGTACCAAAAAAGAACAATAACTTAGCGGTCAAAGCCCCCACTTAAACTAAGCTGTTGTCAAGCATTTTATATTACTTCTGTTGTGTGAAGTAAAGCCTTCAGTGGAATGAGGGATGGACTTTAGAGTTTGTTCCAAACTATAAAACTCAAACTTCACTGTTACCGTTCATTTATTCATTAGGTAATTACTGGTAGTGCCTACTACTGATCTGTTTGCTTAGAAAAGATTTAACAGGCCTATATGTAAAGAAGGAAGTAAAATGTATTCAAAATGATCTAAAAGTTATTCAAAACATTAAAAATGACCAAAAATTCCGAAAAAATGTAAAAATGACCTTTTAGTTCAGGAACGTAAAAAAATGGAATATAAGAAATTAATTTTTTCTATTGATATTAACATAGAAAGGATTTATATATTAATAGGCATCATCTAATGTGAAAAATAAGATGACTTTTCATCAATATCCGCTCCCTACTGATAATAGTTGTACATATCAGCCAGCAATATTGTTGTTATTATTATTATTATTATTATTATTATTAGTAATTGTATTTTTATTAATTGTGTTTTGGCCGCGAAACCAGGTGGCCCGGGTTCGATTCCCGGTCGGAGCAAGTTACCTGGTTGAGGTTTTTTCCGGGGTTTTCCCTCAACCCAATATGAGCAAATGCTGGGTAACTTTCGGTGCTGGACCCCGGACTCATTTCACCGGCATTATCACCTCCATCTCATTCAGATGCTAAATAACCGAAGATGTTGATAAAGCATCGTAAAATACCCTACTAAAAAAAATAGTTGTGTTTATTATTAATTGTCATTATTGATTGTAATTAGTTACCACTGCCACCAGGTATATAACTTACTCATTTGCAGTGTGGATAAATGCAAACATTATTATTATTATTATTATTATTATTATTATTATTATTATTATTATTATTATTATTATAAAACTAAATCTAGTTGGTCTAAAATCGAGAAAGCAGTCATTAATAGGGACCGGATTTTTATGTAATATCAAGGTGTGAAATATGTACATATTTATGTAAGAAAAATAAGCTGAATATGTACCAAAATATGTAAAATCATTAAAATATTTTATATATCAATATCTGGCAGGAATAGGATAGGTAAAACTCTCCAGTTGTGATTCCATAGAGCACACGACTTTTTTACTGCACACTTGACACATTACTATTTTTCCATCTGTAGTGAAAGCTTTGTCCATCGCAGTCCATGATTTTGTTTTTGTCGTTAGGGTTGAAGATACAGGGGCCATTTTAGTTAGTTAAAAGCAGTAGATAAACTCACTTGCACTTTATACTGTAAGTACTAAAACTAGAGAACTGAGTGAAATGAATGACACAACAGTACTGCAAGCACTGTTTCGCTTTACTGGATTAGGAGAAAATAAGAGGAGATGCGGACATATGCATTTTAGCTGCTCCCTGTAAGAAACAAAGTACCTACTAAAACCTCAAACAATAGGCATTTACATAATGTGTTTGAAAAGTGACATTCTTGTCTCATTCAGAAGGGTAAGATTATTCCAGCCGAGAACCATACTTTCTAATTGCTCGGAAAATCCCATTTCCGTATAGGTCTACTAAATTGAAAGTAAAGAGGTCAAGCAATAACCTGAAAAGCTATTTATTTTGATCTTTCAATATCTTTCCAATTTGTTCCTTTACTCAGCTTCTTTTCAAAAGTCGGCTACTTTATTGCGGCTCATGTCAGACTTGACACGGGTTTTCCCTGGCAGCATTAGGAAGAGGATGGGTAAGGTTGCAAATTGCATGGGAACGGCTTGATAAGACGTGTGCAGAACAATTATAGTTCGAGACAAATCACATCGTCCTCGTCCCACTCCATCGCATGAAAGCAACGCTACTTTCTGAGTGATTTTACAATACAAGGTAGTTATATGAGAAAGGTTGCCTTTTGTTCACTCATATTTACAGTGACGGTATGGGGTGAGTGCCTCTATTACTTCCTGGAACTAAGGACGTTATGTTTCATCCCGAAATATATCCTTTCTTGGGGAGGTAAACAAGACTTTTTAAATCTGTGTATTTCAAATTGTAAACTTTCCCAGCAGATTTTTTTTTTTTTTTCCCCTTTTAGAGAAGTAAAAATGAATAAAACCCCTAAATATGTAGATTTATGTAATACCAAGTCATAATATGTAATGTGGGCTAAATATGTAAGAATATGTAGTATGGAATTTTAATATATTAATTGTAATTACAAGATTCACAAAGATTTATTATTTATATACGGTTAGGTTGAAAGGAATATAATATGTAATTACAAAAAAATCTGGTCCCTAGTCATTAACATCTGTTAGTATAGGGGCAAACCTAGCTTTAGATAGACTTGCAACTCTAGATAAAAGACGACCTTCTAGTAAATATTGAAACATTATTTCAAATAAGCCTCCAGATAAGATTGTAGTCTTGACTACACGGAGGCTTACTGATAAATTGAAAAGATATAAATACAGGATTATCATTCTTATGGTTGTCCTTTGAAGGAAAAATGGGGAAAGCCAGTACTAGTGATATCACCGGTGAGGGCGCAGTGAACTGCAGTGTTACGTGTCTGTGCTCATGAATTTGTGTTATATTTCCGCTTATTGTTGTCTCCTGATAAATTATCGTACGTAGATTTTGTGGTTAATCCATTTGTGGGTACAAGTGATATGCGCCTTCATGAATTATAAATATACCAAGTTGCCAGCTCTTGAAATTGAACTAGAAAGGGTAAAGTATCTTTTTATATCCTTAAATGGGCATCAAGCCAACAGAACATATTAGCAAAACAAGTTTACATTAGAGCCATATAAATATGGAATGATTTTTCCTATCCTCGTCTACTCTTAACAAAGAACTTTCTTTGATTCTTTCTCATGTCCATTGTAATCTTCAAATGTTTTCAAATGTAAATTGATTCGATTGAAATATTGTAATAACGCAAAATTTATTGATACATCCTTCTGGTATACCATTCCTTTTCAAAGTTAATATGTTACAGTCTGTTAGCCATTCACTGTTGATCTGTAATAACTTTAGAATTAAATTACAAAAGAATTGATAAGAAATAGTCGGCAATCAATGTAGTTGACAATGACACAATATAGGGTGTCTATAAAATATGATTTTAAAGAAATACATAGCCTACTTTAATAAATAACTCTTTTTTTTAATCACGGACATGTATGCAAAAGATAGTAAATATCAATATCTTAAAAACAATATACTTAGCATACTTCCACTCGGTAATGAGTTTTGGAATAATATTCTGGGAAATTCCACAGATAGTAACAGTATATTTCTATTAAAAAAAGAGTTATTAGAATAATAGTAGGTGCCATATCTAGAGAATTGTGTAGAACCATTTAAAAAAAAAAACACAAATAATGCCCATGGCTTGTCAGTATATTTTTTCATTAATAAACTTCCACTATGTGATCATGAAAGCTCATTAAATAGTTCGTAGTATAAATACTCGTCAGAACAATTATTTTCATACTCCATCGGAAAGTCTGTCATGCTATCAAAAAGTAGTGCATTAGGCCTATATGGCAATAAACATTTCTTATAGCCTCCCTATGAATGTAAAAAATCAAAGTAGATTATTTAATGCCAAATTAAAGAAGTACCTAATTTCTCACGCCTTCTATTCTTTAAGTGAATTTATGACATTCAATAATGCTGCATGAATATTTCTGTCTTGTATTAAGTATCAATACTAACCCGTGCCACTCAATTTAGCCACTCCAATCTGCCACTGAATTCAGCCGTTCCAGTCTGCCACTGAATTCAGCCATTCCAGTCTGCCATTGAATTCAACTGTTCCAGCCTGCCACTGAATCCAACTGTTCCAGTCTGCCATTCAATTCAACCATTCCAGTCTGCCACTCAATTCAATCATTCCAGTCTGCCACTGAATTCAACCATCCTGCCTGCGACTCAATTCAACCATTTCAGCCCGCCACTCAATGCAACAATTGCAGTCCGCCACTCAATTCAACTATTCCAGTCTGCCACTGAATTCAACCATTCTAGTCTGCCACTGAATTCAGCCATTCCTGCCTGCTACTCAATTCAGGAATTCCAGTCTGCCATTCAATTCATCCATTCCAGCCTGCCACTCAGTTCAACTATTCCTGCCTGCCACTCAGTTCAACTATTCCTGCCTGCCACTCAATCCATCTATTACAGTCTGCCACTGAATTCAACCATTCCTGCCTGCCACTGAATCCAACCATTCCAGTCTGCCACTCAATTCAACAATTCCTGCCTGCCACTCAATTCAACAATTCCTGCCTGCCACTCAATTAAACCATTCCTGCCTGCCACTGAATCCAACCATTCCAGTCTGCCACTCAATTCAACATTTCCTGCCTGCCACTCAATTCAACCATTCCTGCCTGCCACTCAATTCAACCATTCCAGCCTACCACTGAATTCAACCATTTCTGGCTGCCACTAAATTCAACCATTCTAGTCTCCCACTGAATTCAACCATTCCATTCTGCCACTCAATTCAACCATTCCATTCTGCCACTCAATTCAACCATTCCAATCTGCCACTCAATTCAACCATTCAAATCTGCCACTCAATTCAACCTTTCCAGCATGCCACTGAATTCAACCTTTCCAGCATGCCACTGAATTCAACCTTTCCAGCGTGCCACTGAATTCAACCATTCCAGTCTGCCACTCAATTCAACCATTCCAGTCTGCCACTGAATTCAACCATTCCAGTCTGCAACTGAATTCAACCATTCCAGTCTGCCACTGAATTCAACCATTTATACCTGCCACTGAATACAACCATTCCAGTCTGCCACTGAATTCAACCATTCCAGTCTGCCACTGAATTCAACCATTTGTACCTGTCACTCAATACAACCATTCCAGTCTGCCACTGAATAAAACCATTCCAGTCTGCCACTGAATACAACCATTCCAGTCTGCCACTGAATACAACCATTCCAGTCTGCCATTCAATTCTGTGATTCCAGCCTGTCACTCAAGCCATTCCAGCCTGCCACTCCATTCATTCCAGTCTGCCACTGAATTCAACTGTCGCTGCCTGCCCTGAATTCAACCATTTCAGTCTGCCAATTATTTCATCCATTCTAGCCTGCCACTGAATTCAAACATTCCAGTCTTCCCCTCAATTCAAGCATTCCTGCCTGCCACTCAATTCAGCCATTCCAGTGTGTTACCTATTAAATTATATCTATTACTGAATCCGTTATGCCATTAATTATAAATTAATTCACTCGTATAACCATAACAGTCCATCACTCATGCAGACGTTCCATTGGTCACTCAGCTTACGCCAGTGTCCTTCACAGAATTGTTCTAGTTGGCCAGTCATTAAGTCATATCAGTCGCTCATTCAGGCAATGATTTCAAAATTATTTTTCAATGACGGTGTGTAGATAAATAAAATGTAATGTAAAATTAGCAAAAACCATACAAGTTTCGTGAGAAATATTATTTTGTTTGGAAAAAGTTTTGTGTATTCATGACATTCAAATACTGTATTTGTTTTTTACGTGATTCTAACCTTTTATGTTCGTGCACGAATACTTTATGGTCTGAAACAAAGCAGTGATTTATAGATTTGTAACATAACAATGGAATCTTGATAAAGTTCAGTTTATTACTCTTTATTGTAATGCATTGAAATTTACGAAATATTTCTTCAGATAATGCTTCAAGAGTGAATGCTGTACTATTTCATATGGTAGGAAAGTTATTTTGTGAAAATTGCTGCATTACAACAACAAAACTTGATGTGGAGCAAGAAGTAACACCAAGGAAACTGCATAGAAAGCCCTTGGCGTGATTTGAACCTGCGAACCTCTGATTAATGGCAATAATGACAACCACTAGACCACTATTCTTTAAGTAATTGATTAACTAGTGGACTTACTCGTGTTAATTATGTAAGTCTGTGTGGCTTACAGCTGTTTCGGTGCATCGTCAACCATCTTCAGAGCCTACTAGATCTCGGCGTCACCTCGAACTTCTCTGCCTGTTATGTGGGTGCACACAAACTACGCCAATACATAAACAAATTACATCCAAAACTCCAATACACATTGGAACTTGAAAACAACAGCTCCATAAATTTCCTAGACATCACCATAACAAAAATTGACAATAAACACACCTTCAAAATATACAGAAAACCAACCACTACCACCACACACATACACAACACATCTAACCACCCCATACAACACAAACATGCTGCATTCAGGAAAATGGTACACAGATTACTCAACATACCCATGAGCCAACAACACTACAATGAAGAAGTAAACATAATCAAATACACAGCACAAGAAAACGGATACAATCCAAACATAATAGACAACATCATAAGAAAAACAAAACAAAAACTTAACAAACCCAAAAACACGCAAAATACAACACAAACACAAGAACACAAGAAATATATCACACTAACATATGAAAACAAAAGCACACATAAGATCGCATCTTCATTCAGAAAGCAGAAATACATTCAACACACAAAAACATCACAAACAAATAAATAAATACGACCACACAGGTGTATACAAACTCACATGTAATAGTTGCGACAAGTTCTACATTGGACAGACAGGCAGATCATTCCAAACACGCTACAAAGAACACATTAAAGCAATAACCAGAGGACACAATACATCTACATACGCCGATCACATAACCAATGCTAACCATACATACAATAACATAAATGCGGACATGGAAATCCTACACATACAACCCAAGAACCAAAAACTCAACACACTAGAACAATATGAAATATACAAACACACTAAAACACACCCTGATCAAATTCTCAACACAGATCAATTTCAGCACACGCACACTATTTGACTCCATCTTTCAACAATCAAACGCACCCACATAACAGGCAGAGAAGTTCGAGATGACGCCGAGATCTAGTAGGCTCTGAGGATGGTGTGATGATGCACCGAAACAGCTGTAAGCCGCACAGACTTACATAATTAACACGAGTAAGTCCGCTAGTTAATCAATTACTTATATTCAAGTGTTAAAAGTAGTGTACGCAAGATTCAAAATGGACTATTCTTTAATTAAAAAACTGATTCCAAGGAATATAGTAAAGGAATATAATGTCAATAAATAATAAAATGAGGTACCCATGTTTAATGCATTCTTGTAATAGACAATTTTTTGTTCTCAGCTCGAAAATGGGCAGCAGATTCGCACTGTGTCATTGAGTTCAGACGACGACATGATCGACATAACCACCACAGGAACAACCACAGAACGCTCCATCCATGGGGAGGAGCAGGGATCACATTGTAAGTTCAGTTTCTGTTCTCTGTGATTGCAAGAACCATAGCTTTAAGTGTTTGCAAGGCCAAGATTTCCCAGATTGTCTTCACAAGAGAGAAATTTCAGCAATTAGGTACCGTTACTGAATTGTTCATTCAGAATTTTGTGACTTCTTGTTTCTTCTTAAAACTTGTTAACTTCATGTCGCATTTCTGAAATATTCCTTTCTTTTATCCATGACCATAACGAAAAACATGCCTTTACTAAATACTTTTGCGTTTGTAAAGTAGGCTTTTATTCAACATTACTTTATTTCACTAGTGAGATAAAGACTTTACCTCACAGTTTGAACTTTATCTCACAGTTCATTAGTATTTTCCTAGTACCCAGGCACACATGTATACTTTTCCATTGAACTATTACTCAAGAGGTTAATATATTAGTTACTAGATGTCACTACCTCTACTTCTTTATTACCATTTCTTAAATATACATACACTCAATCTCCTTCTCTTTTCTCTATCTGCTACGTCGTAATTTGTACATTACATCCATATCTAATATGCATCCTTTTAAAATTTTGTAATAATTTACCTTTTGGGATGCGAGGAGACTTGAACCTACGAAGTTGGGTTTATAGGATTTTAAAACAACACGCGTTAGCCAACTGAGCTAAACAGACACGATGATTAATTAAGTTTTAATATTCCTCTTAAGTTTACAGAAGTAAAATGTGAAATTATTTTAATCACATTAGTTCCGTGAACATTTCTAAATAATCCCTGAAACTTCAAAAGACGAAAATACACGTTAAAAGTGAAAAAAATATATTAAAATTATATAATTAATTATAATTTGTTATTTATCCAACGCCTCAGATACCATTCTTTACTAATCATGGCCTCTTACATCATAACCTACCTAGTACACGTATTGATTCTAAAATCCATGCCATGGTATGTGATTACATGAGGACTTATTTTCAACATATTTTCTTTTATAAAACATAATTTTTCGTTATGGTCATGGATAAAATTACGTATGGTACTTATGAGCGTGATCTTTATTGCACTCGTGCAATAAAGATGCACTTACCTCACAAGTACCATAAATAACTATTATTCAGTAGAGTGAAATGTTTTAATCCGTGCTAAAATCAAACTGTATAATTAGTAAATCGCATTTTATAACCCCACAATCAATTCCACGTTTCTGTATATTCGTATAATGAATGACTGTTAATTCTATTTTTATGCATTTGCGTGATCATATAAAGAATACGATGAAAGAGTAATGGAATGGAAAAAATTCTCTCCGGCGCCGGGATTTGAACCCGGGTTTTCAGCTCTACGTGCTGATGCTTTATCCACTAAGCCACACCGGATACCCACCCCGGCGTCGGACAGAATTGTCTCAGATTAAGTTCCAACTCTTGGGTTCCCTCTAGTAGCCGCCCTCTACACTAGTCACTCATAACGAGTGCACCTCAGCACATGTGTGGACTTCAGTCCTACGTTCATAGACATCTATGACGTAGTGTAGAGGGCGGCCACTAGAGGGAACCCAAGAGTTGGAACTTAATCTCAGACAATTCTGTCCGACGCTGGGGTGGGTATCCGGTGTGGCTTAGTGGATAAAGCATCAGCACGTAGAGCTGAAAACCCAGGTTCAAATCCCGGCGCCGGAGAGAATTTTTCTCCGTTCCATTACACTTTCATCGTATGATGACGCAGAATATCTGCATGGAAATATCATATGTACTTCGGTACATTAAAATAATATATATGAGATATGCGTAAATCACTTTGTGATTTAAGATGGCGCTTATTCCGTCGGATCCCGGCCAACTAGTCACTCATAACGAGAGCGTTAACTTAAAAATGTAAACATTACAGTAAAATCAAGAAGTCATACCATCATTCACGATGGGAACATAAACATAACCGCAAAGATACTTGGTAACCATGGAAACATAACAATGACGCCATTTCCTCATATTCTGTTGTATACTTCAGCGCTCCACGATTGTGTTCTGTTTGCAAATCACGTAAGCATAAGCATGAAAGTTTGGAGTTTGCAAACTTCATGTTAACGTCTAACGGCAATGTTAATGTCAGTGTTTATGTGAATCATTGTGAATGATCCCATTTGGTAAGCTGGCCGCAAACTTCTGTGTTTATGTTACGGTTATGTTTAATTTTTATTGTGAATGGGCATTAACATTCAAGACTGAAAATTCAGATGGTTTAAATTTCAACCAATCAAAATCGGCCAACAGACCACTACCCAAAAAATAATACAAAACAATACACTTATAAATAAAATACTAGCATACTCGGCTAAAAAAAATTGAAGCAAAACCACCTCGTATTCAACATTAAAACCAAAAACCAACTCGGATTCACCCTAAACAAAATCAAAAGGAGTAGCTTGAAGGAAAGAACTACTGATACCTGAAAATCTCCATAACAGAATTTATTTTAGTTACTGCAAAGTCATATCAAATTGAAATATAATATTATATAAATTATACCTTTGGTAAAAAAAAAAAGTCTAATTTTTTTTTTTGGGGGGGGGGGGAGAATCTTGAAATCTTTAATAAAGTAAAATCAGTCCTGTGAGGGATAAAATTCCAAGATTAGCAGTGGCGGCTCGTGGGCATTGAATTAAGGGGGGCTGCATACAAAAATAAACCAAGCAACTTACTTTATTTAAAGATTATTTCCATGTGCCTTATCTTGTAAATTGTGTTTGAATGAGACAGGCTCATGTTAGAAGATTTAATGGCATTTAAAAGAATCCTGCGGACAAAATTCCGGCACACCGGCGACGCTGATATAACCCCTGCAGTTGTGAGTGTCGTTAAATAAATCATAATTTAATTTTTATATGCAGATTTGAACCTTAGAAATATCTAACTGGCGATGTTGTATTTGGTTGTATAATACATCAATAAATGAAAAAATAACTGAGCCAGAAATTGAATTCAGGATATTCAAGAGTACGCACCAGGGCGCTTGCCTCATTTATTGTGATGTCAGATGTTTCAGATTCCATTATGGTTTGAAAACATTCTAGCAATGGCTCCTTCTTCTCATGAACAACATTTACTGTTCTTATTTTAAATCCATCTTGTTGCCCCAGCTGATGGAATTGTCTTTGAAACGCATTAGTCTAATACAGACTGTGTGGAGATCGAGAGAAGAAAGCAGGGATACTGGATAAATTATCAAAAAATATGCGAGCCTTTGTATTTTGTTTGGCGGCTCTTTCCATTATGATATTCAACTGATGGGCACTTAATTTCACATTTCTCCTGAATTGTTAAGGTACTGAACTGAATAAACTGTAAATATTGTACAGAATTAAACATTTTTGCACTTGTTATACTCACAACATTAAAGAAAATGTATTTAAAACTGCGCGCTACTGACAAACTGCTGCAAATTCTGCAGCGCCTGGAAACTCTGGATTCATGGCAAGGGGCAGCAGGGAGGAGGAGTAAAACTAACGCGCAAAGCATCCGAGACGAAACTGGCAGCTCCAGAGAAGGAAGTGGCTTCACCCTATAGTCCTTGTCTCTGGTTTCGGTGTGGCAGCACCAGGGGAGGAAGTGACTTCACTAACGATTGCGTGCATGTCATTGAGAACGAAATTTAAAAAAAAAAATTCGAGCCGCTAAATAGAGACTGTAAATTAAATGTTTTTCACAACATAAAACGAGACAAGAGCCACAAATGTCTGGGGGTGCTGCAGCTCCGCAGCCCCTCTTCGAAAGCCGCCCCTGAAGATTAGATAAGGCTACGTTCTAGAATCTGGAAGTGACTAGTTCAGCAAGCAATTGTTCATAACTCATTTTAAGTGAAACATGGGTTAATGCAGGAAGAATGCACGTCAACACATGATTACAATGACAGTGTAGATGTTTACAAGACGTTGCATTGCAGGCGTGACTCATCCATTGTGATGACGATATGTGTACAGTTGTGATGGCTATTGAACTGTTTTATCACCAGAGTAGCATGGCAACTGTAGGACGACTGATGACATACTTCAAGCTTGGTGAGATAAATTTCTTATCTGTCAGTTCTTGGTGTGGAGCTGCTTTCTTTCCAAAGGCTCAAAGAAGCTAACTGAGAAGTGTGATTTTGTGTAACGATATTGGTGCACGACCTTGATTACTTTTTTTTTGCCAGAAATGTATCAAAATTATGTCTCAAGAAAGGTTCGTCTTCTTTTTATGTATGTTTCAGAATTTTTGCAGTAATTTCTAATTTATGAATCGAAGTAGGCCTATAGGTCTATTGCGATATTGTACAAATTTTGCTTACAGATTTTGGGGATAATTAACTAGGGCTAGGATTTTGATGAAATTGCATCTTTTTTCTAGTAAGCCAGAAACATAGCTGCTTTAGTATTTATATGTTATGTGATAAACTGAGTGTTTTAAGACGTATTTGTTAGGGCATTTTTTGCCTGTTCCGGCTCATAAGAGCATTTTTTGTTTTATTTGGTCATTTCTGAGGCATTTTCATTTAATTTTGGCCATAAATCCCCATTATTAATGTAAAATAATATTTATATCCTTTGATATTTTCTCTACATATTTTGTCCATTAATAGCCATTATTTTGTATAATATTTTAATCGTTTTTTACACAAATATTGCCATTTTAACGTAGTACACCCCATGTAATGGGTCAGTCCAACCACCCCTTCAATACAGACTCCTCTATACCTGCTAATTCCGTATAAGAGTGGCCTTGTGGTGGACTACATGGAATTATACCAGGTAAAATAATTAATTAAAGTGTACTACTTATAAAAAATTATTTAAAATTAAATAAACTTAAATGTTGGTACTATAATTTAATTTAATTACTAGTCTAAATATTAAGTGGTACAAAATGTCTTTTCCTACTAAGCCAATTAAGTAAGATCAATTTTTAGGGGATTTTTAAGGGCATTTTTGAAAGAGTTTTAGGTCATAAATGCGTTGTTTTTAGGACATTTTTTTCATGATTTATAGGTCATCAAAATCCTAGCCCTAATTATTACAGTTTTTTTCAATATTTCTGATTTCGAAAATGTGGTTTTAGTTTCTCGGTTTGTGCATCTGTCTGTTTGTTGGTGTACTGATATTTGTTATTTCACTTACTGATCTGTCCGTCTGTGTTTAGGTTTTGTCCTAATTCGTGCTATTTTTGCAGTAATGATAAAATATTTTGGAGATTAATTTGATGTATGTATTCCCTTGATATTTTAGATTTTTTATAAACATATTGTAATTGCTAAAGTTAAGTTCGCTGCTGTGTTGAGAATCTACGAAAATGCACAAAATATTTTTGTTACAGTCTGTGTCTTTGTGTATGTAGCCTCATTTCAGTTGGAGTTTATGAATTTAATTTTTTTTATTTTGAAAATTACTCGTTATTCACCGTTGTTCGAAACTTATGTCATATTATGCGACTTTTGTTCTGTAAAATTTCAATGAACAATCAGGATTAGTAGCCTATGTTACCACAACATTTTATTTTAAGAATTTACATTAGCGACTTCATTTTAGTTGGATTTTATGAATTTAGTTTTTTTTTATTTGAGAAATATATTCACTATTGTCTTAAACTTCTGCGTCATATCATATTGGCTTTCAGTGTGTTAAATTTCATTGAACAATCAGGGTTAGCATGTTTCACAACATTTTATTTTAAGAGTTTACATTAACGTCCTTATTTAAATTGGATTTTAGGAGTGTAGTTTTTTGATTAGGGAACTATATTACGCATTATTCACTGTTGTCCGAAAGTTATTAAATTCGGGAAGGTATACATATGCATTTCTAGAAATATTCTCTACAATGAGTGCATAAACATTCGAGTTTATATTGGTATCACTAATTGGGCGTAATTATAAGATGATATTAAAATACATTAAAAAAGAGTACTCAATCAATTAATCAGTCAACCGAAAGACATTATGGAGCATGTCGATTTCAAAAAACGCATATAAAAAGAGTAATATTCATATAATAATTCATGCTTTAAATCGATATGGAAATATTTTTTTTAAAAATATGTCTTAAAAAAAGGGGAAGTTTCAGTGCCTACACCACTGTTATTAAAGAATTTTATATTATATGAAGGGATTATTTTAATAGTGGTACAATTCATAAATTCACAAATGTCCATTCTTTTTATTATGAAAGTGGTACAACTCCAACTTCCTTCTACTGCCAACAGAGTGTACCATAAAGCAGGCATCTCAGATAACCCTACAAGAAAATTATTTTAATAATGCTATAACTCAACTGTATTTCATACTAAGCCAAAATGAGGGATTCTAAAAAGATTTAGAGTGACTCCGATGATATTGGTGATCAAGATCTTGGTCCAAATTATAAAATATCCATTTTTGTACTGAAATCCAACTTCTTTTCAATAAAAAGCATTATTCTGGTACACCTCCAAAGAGTTGTCTTGCATTTATCAATCATAGACTGAAATCTTTTATTTGAATAATGGTATACCTCCATTGTTAAATAGTAAAAAGAAGATAAAGTTATAATAAATAATAATAATAGTAATAATAATAATAACATTGATACTTTCAAGAATTTAAATATTTGGGTAGTATAATTGACAAGGATGGTGGAGCCTTTGAGGATGTAAAGAACCGAATAAAAAATGCAAATAGTGCATTTGTCCAGTTGTACCCAATATGGAAATCTTATATTATATCTAGACCTACAAAAATTAAAATCTTTAACAGTAATGTGAAATCAGTCTTATTATATGGCTGTGAGACATGGAAAACAAGTAAAATTATACAAAATAAACTGCAAACATTTGTTAATAGATGTTTACGAAGAATTTAAAAAATTAGATGATCAGATATAATCACGAACTCAGAACTATGGAAGATAACTAATCAGAAAGAAATCACAATAGAAATCAAAAGACGAAAGTGGAATTGGATAGGGCACACAATCAGGAAAGAAGATGGAGCAGTAGAAAGAATGGCTTTGGATTGGAACCCCCATGGTAGTAGAACAAGAGGAAGGCCAAAAAATACATGGAAGAGAACAGTTTTGGAGGAAATTGCTAGGGAGGGGAAAACATGGAGCGAAGTGAAGAAGTTGGCTACAAATAGGGTCCGATGGAGGCACTTTGTGAATGCCCTATGCTCCTCATGAGGAGATACAGGAGTTTGATTGATTGATTGGTTGATTGATTGATACCTCCATTGTCCCCCCTTTATTAGACATGTCCCACACAGTATTCATAAACCCCAAGCATAGGAAGAAAGCATGAACTATTTCTAAAATATTTCAAATCCTGAATTTTCTGTACACATTTAACTTTAAGACCCTATATCTCAAAATCAATGTAAATGGAGGTATACCTTTATTAAAATAACGCCTTCATGTATGAATATAAGTATATGTGTCAATAATAATGGAAATTTTGTACAGATATATTCAATAATGAATCTTGAAATTATTAAAAATATCACTCTCAAATCATGTTTTCTTTAGTACTTATTATAATATAGGTTAACTTAATGCAATAAAGTTCTGTTTGAAGATGTATCGACAAAACATACTGTAGCATTCTTACACAGGTTAGAAAGGACATTGTGTTTGGCTTCGTTTGTGTGTTACAAATCAACTGGGAAATCTTGTTCAAGCTTTCAGAAATATAATTTAGTAGAGCAATTGTGCTTCGTAGTAAATGGATAAATGCATGATTACAATTTTGGTATCGACATCTTGTTTGGAAACAGCTGACAGGAAATGTGGAGGCACATCATGAATTTATCTCCAGGAGGAATGCACACATGGCAGATAAGTTGTTCATTCTTGTAAGCGCTGTGAATGTTTGCAGCTGAAATACCAGTTAGTCACTATATTGAATCATCTTTTAGTTATGAGACTGATTCAGGAAGTCCTTTGCTTCCTGATGACTGGATATGCAGACCATATTTCCTCTTGAATCCTTTGAGTAAAATGATTTTACTGCCAAGAAATACAGTGGCAGACATAATGTAGTGGGTTTCTTGTGAATGATAAAACTGTTGTGGTTTCCTGACTTTCAGTGAGAAATAGTAAGTTATGAATTGTCAGCGTGAAAGGATGTGGTTCTGGTCTATTGGTGGTTTCCGCGAAAGGAAAAGTGGCAGTCAATGATGAACAGAACCTTGCAGGCAGATTAAAAAATGATAATCTTTATAATGTGAGATACAACTCTCTTATGGAAGTGGTTTTGCTCGTACACAAAGTAGTTGAAATTAAATTTATATGTATGGCGTACATTTTCAGTGACAGATTATTCGTAATTTCTTCAGATTTGGCGCATAAATTTCATAATAATTTCTTAAAACTTTAACATGACCGATGTCTACTGAATTCTGCCCCGTCTGTCCAGATTATACAGGGACATCATTTTATTTTTATTTCAACTTTTATTGTACCTGAGTTTTTGATTGTACTTCGCTCCCACCCTTCTACTAACGAAGTTCCAACTGTCCCCCACACAGAACCGAGGCCGCAGTACTGAGTTAGTGATCATAGTAGCCTATGTTTCAGAAATATGTTCGCGTTTTCCAGTGACGAAAACTTCCAATATTGAATCATATTTTCGCACAGGTACTGTCGTCCGTTTGCCTACGTCTCATCCCAATTTCCCCCACCTGCTTCTGCTCGCTCCACTGTAAAGACTAGTGGCTGGGCTTTCTTACCTTTTTTCTGAAAACATTAATTTCTGTTAGGAATTAATTGGACGTCTGTGTAATATTATGCAACTGTTTAAAATAACTTTAAAAGGGCCTCGTTAAGTAATTAACGATCACGTGATTCCCCCCCCCCCCTTTCTGCGATCCTGCGACATAACCACTTGGCCGGACAGTAGATAGCATGTCTGAGTAATTTTATCTGTGTGGGTCGGGCAGAAGTTAAGACTGAATTTACTCTTTTATAGAGCAGGTACAGAATTATTTCAACATGAGTTACTAAGATGAAGGACGAAACTGGTAATTGGAATTAGATGCAGTAGTCTATAGTGCGATAATAGGCACAAAAGAACTGAAGCCTGTATCGAAATGAATGGCCACCATTTTCAAAAATGTGTTTAAATATCCATATTATGATTATTTTTCATTTTAACTTCATTCTCTATATCGTACGCTAATATGCTGTAGACAGTATAATATACACTGCATAATGAATACGTCCGAATGGATAACTCAGTTCGTGAGTAAAAACACTTATTGTTAATAATGGACTGTATTTTGATTAAACAAAACCTAATGAAAGTTATCAAACTCAAAATGGCGATATTTCGTACTTTACGTAAATGGATAAACTACTTTTCTTCCCTCCTATACCTAGTAAAGTGATTTGTTTGTATATTACGCCAGTATCATCGAACTCCAGTCATGGAAGGGTGTAGCAATCGGTGTTTCCGGGTCTCAATCATTAAACCAAAGGTATAGCCAGGTTAATATTAAAAATGTTAGTAAAAATAAAATGATGTCCCTGTAGTATTCAAGCATTGTTATATACAGCATTACATGAAAGTAATATAATGAAACCCAGGGGGTATAGTTTTACAGAACTAACTTTTAGGTTCGTAAGTTATCAATTTTCATGCTGCCCATGCCTGACCTGTGAAATTGATAATGTGTCAGTAAACTTTCAATAAACATATGTTATGAACATATGCAGCCAAGATCAGCAGGTTATCTCTGAAGTCATATGTCGACCTATAACACAGTGGCTTAGTCACTTGCAGACATATCACGTGTTTGCACTTTTACCTCTACAAAGATGATTTACGATAACAACTACGAAAATACACACACCACATCTCTTTCTTTCTTTCACGTTATAATATTTCGTCTCTGTTTGTTTCTTCGTTTTCTTTCATTTCCTCCCATTTTCTTTATCTCTCTATTTATTTTTCGTTTCCTCCTATCTTTTGTTTTTGTAGTCTTCAACAAGAAAAAGTAACAAATGAAAGTACTACCTTGTTAAACTTTTTTCCTGTTTGATGTAAAATATTAATTTTTTTGTATGTAGAGAGCTCATCCTGTAGAAACTCAACCAAAAATAAATATTTGAAAAAAAAATTATTTGGGAGCCCATATTTGAAAAAAATATACCCAATGCAGGATTTTACTAAAATCAATATATCTAAACCATTTTTAAAGGTAGATTCATTCCGTTTTTTGCAATGTTCTTGCAAAAGCATGCTCTAGAAACTGGCTGTAACAGAATTTTGATATTAGTCCCTACGTTTGTAAAATAAACAATTAAAATTTAATAACAATTCTCTGATTTCCTTTCTTGCAAACAAACGAACGTATTTTTAGAATGAAATAAATTAACAAAATTCTATTATAGAGAAACGTTTCCTAATAGTCTAAAGAATATGTGTTCTAAATATCATGCATGTATCTTTCATAGTTGAGAAATTATATCCATTTTTGTCTGGCAATGTAGCAAAAAAAAAAAAATGAAGTTACTGGAAACCGATAAAAGTGGGCGTGTGATTTAAAAATCCATAGCGCAGGAAGTTTAAAAATGACGTCTCAACATCCGATAAGAGCACAAATACCCCCAAAAAAATGTTATGCTATGCATTCCACACATATCACAGAGTATTTTAAAGAATTCCTTCCTTAAAATGAAATCAATTAACAAAATTCTGTTACAGAGAAAAGTTTCCTAATAGTCTAAAGAATGTGTGTTCTAAATTTCATGCGTGTATCTTTAATAGTTCAGAAATTATATCCATTTTTGTCTGATAATGTAGCAAAAAAATGAAGTTACCATAAACCGATAGAAGGGGGCAAGTGATTTAAAAATCCATAGCGCAGGAAGTTTAAAAATGGCGTCTCAACATCCGATAAGGGCACAAATACCCACGAAATGTTACGCAATGCATTCCACACATATATCAAAGAGTATTTTAAAGAAAAAAAAATTTTTTTTTTTAAAATTCAATTTACCGGAAACAACAATAAAAGGGGTCGAGTGATTTAAAAATCCATAACGCAGGAAGTTCAAAAATGGCGTCTCAACATCTGACAAGAGCACAAATACCCACAAAATATTATGCTATGCATTCCACACATATCACAGAGCATTTTAAAGATTTTTTTTTAATGTACTCATTTTTCACCAAAAAATACCATCCTCTCCCCCTAAGCTCATTCTGTTGTGAGAGAATAGAGAGGGTTAATTCCTTGAGCAGAATTGTCATAAAGAATCTCCACTACTCTGAATTAGGGCATTCTAATACACACTTGCATTTTTCTACACTGTTTTTTATCAATGTCGATTGATCAATATGTTCTCTTTTATCTAAGGTGATGAATTATAAACGACTTTCTAATTTAGACGTTTCTCCTGGTATCCATATGAAAGTAAATCTATGTTACGTCAACAATGATGAGTATGCTGACTGTAATTAATCCTCTGTAGACCGAATTTTATGCGACATCTGCTATTTTTGATGTCTTTAGCTTTGTGTTGTAAGTATACCTATCAAAACGGAAAAGCAGCTTTGGGTTTTGATAGCAATACAGTCTAATGCATGCCAATCAGGGGCGATTTCTCCGCCAGTTATAAATGACCAGAATGTGTATTTCTCAAAATGGGATTACGTACATTAAAATTTATTTTGATTTTTGTAATAATGTTCAAAACCATCCGCAGGTTGCGCTGCAAGATCGCAACGCTTGCTCTTTCTCAGAGCTAGGAAAGACGGGAAACAGCGAAAATGATGCGCGCGCAATTAATCCGTCCCATTCGACATGCTTGTTATATGCTGTAAAGCTCTGGTCCGAGAGCTACACCAGCGACTTTATTTAACGTTACTAGCAGCAGTGTTGCCGCCAATTCAGCGTATGGTCTTCCCGCTGATCCAGCGTTTTTCGGCGTTAGTTTAGCGGGTAAAATTTATGAAACTTGTATTGCTGATCTAGGGATTTAGCGGGTATTTTTAGCACTCACAGCGGCAAAATAATATAATTTGACATTGACAATATAGCAATTTAGCGGTTTCTGAAGGCTTCATTTGATGTTTAAGAAACGAGTTGGCAACACTGATTGGCACTACCAGTGAATGGGATTTGCGAGTGTTATGTAATTTTATGAGCTCAATGCATATGTTGCTGCTGCATGTATTATTCATTCTGTTAATTTGAAGTGTTGCAATGAGTTCGGAAAGGTGTTATTGAAACTTGTTGATCAAATCCATTTTCCCGGAGGACTATTTTTATAAAGAATGGCAGACCATGTCCAGGGCTCCCAGGTTTAAAAAGACAGCATAAGGAGAAAAATAGAGAATATGTGCGCTCGTTCAGTACATCTCAATACAACAATGTATTGGTTGGCAGGGTCGAAAAAACTGAATAAACTGTTTGTTGGCCGTGTTTGTTATTTTCACAGATAACGTGTATGGTGTAAAGTGGCTTTGACAGTTTAAATACTTTAACATTGTCTATTACAAGACACGAAAAGTCTTCCAGATGAATTATATCCTCATCTTCCCCCATCAATAAAAGAGCAAGTATTTAGATACATTCGCCCCTGATGCCAGTTATAAATGACCAAATAACTAGCCTAAGGTCGCATTTCAAAACCTTGCTATTCTGCTTCACCTTTCTAAAGAACCCATTAAATTATGTATGACACTTGTGGGAGCTGACTCCATTCATTTGACTAGTAGCTCCTTTCTTAAAAATATATATACTACAGAGCGATTGTTTAGGTATGGATAAAATAAAAACCCCGTAAAACATTTACTACTGAACTTTATTTGTTGAAACTTTGTGCATACAACACTGAAAGATGGGAGATTCCTCAGAGCTCAACTTGACCCCCATTGCGCACCCTGCACAACTCATAACGATGATGCAATTCAGCCCATGTCCGTTTAACTTTTATTTGTTGAAAAGCTTGAGTAACGACGCTCAGATCATCAATGTTCCTGGGTTTCTGTGAATAGATAATTTAAACGTCGATGAAGTCAGGAGGGGTTAGATCTGGGAGATCGGGATGATATTTGAGATAGCTGCTTCTCGTATTGGGTTTCGCCTGCGACCCCTGCATGTTTTTTAACACAGAACCTGTTTCTACAAATGTTCGATATCACAACATTATGGAAAAACATTACGCACACCGTACTCATGTCGATTTGAACTCATTTTAACCTCAAATTTAGCATAACAAAGAACCCATTGTGCCCGCTGTTGATTTGTAGTAGCTATTTTAATCATTACGATTTTCATTTGTCCTTTCAGATTATACGTTGTTGATTGTCATATGGAAACTCCCATCTTTTAATCATAATATAACCAACAAGAAATGTTTCCTACTATCATAATAGCTTTATAATAATTAATATTATCCATACCCAAACGAATCAGACTGTATATTAAAAAAGTTTAATGATTTCAATATCATATAAATTATCATGTAAAATTAAATGCATCAAATAAGTGATATGATCATACAGAAGAAATTAAGAGAAATTGAAGTGTTTGCTTTGAGGCAGCACTGGTCAATAAAGGATTAATAGAGAAACTGCACATTATTGACTAATCTAATAGCAATTCAGATATAATTAATTACAGAAAAATTAATGAAATTAACAATCCATAAACTTTAACGATTATTACATTTGTTACATCACATCGAATTTCATTTACTAATCTGCTAAAATCTACCCAAACTCAGTTTTTGTGCATTACAAATTACATTTGGACGCATCAGAATTGCAACCTGGGTCTTTTCAGCATGGAAAGCCCATTCTAACTATTCTGTTAATATTGCGATCTAGTGCTCTTTTGATTTAATCAAACCCGCAAGTCTCAAGTTTCATTTGCCGAATAATTAGCAAAAATTGAGGTTTTTCTTGAAATAACAACTTAACGTATGTTAAGATCATTTTTCCTTTTCAGCATATTGAATCCTTAGTAACACATCTCCCTCCTGACAAAATCTTATTCACTTCAAACACAGACCCTTCAGAAGCATTTGAATGTTATGTGCTATGTGATTATCAGACATCGGATTCTAGGGCAAATGCCTATTTTGTTTCTTTAGGAGAAAAGTAAAAATAATTATTAATATTTGTGTTTCATGGAAATTGAAAGGTATTCAAAGAGTTTTATAGTGCCCTAAAATGCCCTAAAACGGTTATTAGAGCCTAATTTGTTAATATTCGCCTAAAAATGCCTAACTCACTGTAAGTTTCGCATTTTACTCTTACTTTTATAATTTATACATGCATTCACTGCGAAATTTAAGGCATTTAAAAAGTGGAAAGTTTGCTTCACAATGAAACCATTGATAAAGGAAACAAAATGTTTTGAATCTGACGACACTCCAATGATTTCAAATTTAACATGTTTGGAGGCATAAATGCCGACAAAGAACCAACCTTAGTTTTGAAGCAGGAACAATCACAACATGTACTGCTACCGATTCAGAGATATACTATACTATAAAAATGACTGTTTTCGGTCTGAAACCGATTAGCTGTACTGGCCTTCAGAGTGTCATAAAATCACAATTTCTGGTGGTATACTGTGCAGATAATTATAATAAAGTCTGAGCATGGAACTGAATTTCAATAACTTAAAATGAGTAATCTTGATATCAATAATCATTATTTCATTAGTTTCAATATATTAAATTTGTGCAGCTCTGTTTATAAATATAATATAGTATTCTTTTTAATGTTTAAACATACTTTTTTGTGCGTATTTTAGTGTATAACTAAAAATTTCAGTGAAAGAAATAAGTATGATACCTTGATGTGCCTAAAATGCTCTATTTTCATTAAAATAGAGCCTAATTTTACAAATTTTGAGCTTATTTTAGGCGCCTAAAACTGCAATTTGTAGTGCCTAAAAATCCGATGTCTAGTGATTATACTAGATCTAAAATGTTTGATGTTCTGTATATAATAGTACATTATGCAACGAGCCTATAATGATAGTAATTAAGACGCGAGGATGTTTATGAAATGAGCGCAAGCGAGTTTCATAATTTTCATACGAGCGTCTTAATTACCATTATAGGCAAGTTTCATACGACTTTTATGCTCGACCATATTTCTAACTTGAAATTATTCATAAATATTCATGTTATTGTTATGTGAGTGAGTGCAATAGTCTACCTCATGAATTGTGAGATGTGCGCAGACGCGAAAGTATTGATTTTTTCCGGGAAACGAATGTCGACGACCTTGATATAATCTAGAGAGTAAGATAAACATGTCTTGATATAACCTTGAAATTGAATTCGACATTGAAAAACGAGATGACAAATTGAATTTATTTGAATATTATTTACAATTAACGCTAATTATTATGGTAACAGAACATAACCTTCTGCGACAGTATTGGATTTCCAGCCTCCATGACCTTTCAATAGTTGTCTTTCGATTGCATATCCGAGAATAATCGAAAACCTGAACTTTAATGAATAGGTGTACTTTAATGACATGCATTAAAGGACTGCTACCAGGTGTATAATTACGACATTGCGGCATGGTCGAGCATAAAATTCGATATTTTGTAGTTAAGTTCTTGTTCCAGAGAATGCCGGAGTTATTAAAAAGAGCTACTTGTATGTATATACAGAGTGTTTCAGAAATACCTTGACAAACCTAGGGGGCATATTCCTCACATCAAAACAAGAAAAAAAGTTCATATAAACATATGTTCGAAAATCCTTAGATTTTTAGTTATTAACGAAAGAACATAATGAAAAATCTGTTAGACATTGTCAGCTTGGTAGCAAGTGTTGCAACTTTAATCAATTCAGAAACTCATAACAATGATAGCTTATGTTCAACGCGTTTCGAGGTACAAACCAACAACTTAACTTAAGTTTGTAACAGATAATAATGCATTTTGTTAGATAATCGAATGATGTTATGGATACAAGTCTGCTGATACACCCATTGTATCCTAGATGGCTATGTGTTGCCAAGGAGACTTTTTTACTAGTCATTTGTCATTTAAACATTTGTTGTGGGTTTCTGAATTGATTAACACTTGCTACCAAGCTGACAATATCTAACATGTTTCATTATGTTCTTTCATTAATAACTAAAAAAACTAAGAATTTTCGGACATATGTTTATATGAACTTTTTTTCTGTTTTGGTGTGAGGAACATGCCTCCAAGGTTTGTCCAAGTATTTCTGAAACACCCTGTATATTTCACTTTCAGAGTTGGCAGTCACTTCTTCTCTCGTAGCTTAATTCTATAACTTTCTTGATTTGTTCCTGTTAAACTTAACCATTAGTACCCAAATATAAATTCGTTTCGAACATTTTCCGTCCTTATAACAAACTTAAACTATGTCCAACCTTCTGAATTCGTTTATTCACAGAAGAAGTTCCTTTCCACGTAAAAATAAGTGACAGTTCACTGATGTTAGGTAACCACAACAGCTAGTGAAGAGTCAGACATCTCAGAAGTTGACATGACTGTGTTCTCATAATTCTTCTGGCTGTTTCAGTAATTCAGTTAGTTCTAGATCTTTCTGATTGCACATTGCTATGGTTGAGTGCAGCCCATGGATCTATTCTGTGTTGGCATGCAGCACTTGGTGCTTGTCTGTGGGCACAGACTGTGTTTTGATACTGTATCACACTGTTTTTTTTGCATGTGACTTTTGTTGGGATTTTTTTAGCATGTAATAATTTGTGCACGATTTATTCTTTTGGCTTATTTCATTATTTTAATATTTTCGTTTATGTGGTCTTTTTCCTTTCAAGTAACATCTATTAAGTACTCGGGACATCTTGGGGGTAAGTGTGAGTCATACCTTTTAATTAATTTATTAGGTTGTAAGTCATATTTTAAAATAGTGCTTGAAGTAGGGCAGGATAGGGAGTGTGCCCTGTTTCTTTTGTTGCAACATGTGTGGCAACTTTTAAGAATAAATTATTTTGTGGATATTTCAGCTTCTTAATTTTTTTCCCCAGTATTTCTTGAGGTTTTTGTCTCTTGAATTATACATAACCTCCAAAGTAAATGCATTTGATTTTGAATCTCAGAGTTCTTTCATATTGAGATTATATCTTTCTCAGAAGTGAACATAGTTGTTCTAGGTTGTATTCATATTTAATATGTAATGTCCTGAAGATTCTGTACTTCATGAAAAAAAAAGCTCTTTAGCATAGTTTATTCTCCCTCCTCCTACCCCTTTTGAATAGCATATCAAGTCATTCTGAGTATACCAGGAGCATTATTAGTGAAGATTACAGTCACGTTAATTTTAGGCATGCAGTATTGCCTATTGCAATGAAGAAAAACTGAGTATTAGGCTTTGTATGGCATGTCTGAAGGTCGCAGGTTTTATTCCCGATAGGGTCATGGATTGTTGTTATTGATATAATCTTTCCAGCCTCACATGAAATGTAATCTCTTAAGGGAATATTTCCTTGTGGGGTAAAGGCGATAAGTTTGTAGGGCTAATATCCTTACTACTACTAATGTTCATTGGAAAGATGGTAGTCTTAACCTGCCTTTACCCTAAGGACCTCCATGCCCTGTAATGTAATGAAAAAGTGGTTAATTTTCTGTACATTTCAAAAGTTTTTCTGAGACGCAGTATAATGTCACTTAGTATGTTTGCACGTAACTTTTTGGACTTTCAAACACTTCCAAAAAAGTTTCACTTTTCTGTCTTTTTTTTTTTTTTTTTTTTTTTGAGGTGGGGGGAGGTAAACGAAATGACTTGAGAAAAGTTCACAGAATTACGAAATGCTATTCTTACGAATTTAATGCAGTAATAGTTTATTCCAAATTTCGTTTTTATGATTTAATTTTGTAGCCAGCTATTATTATTATTATTATTATTATTATTATTATTATATTATTATTATAGGCACCGGCGTAGCTCAGTTGGCTAAAGTACTTGCCTGTTGATCCAGAGTTGCGCTTGAGTGTGGGTTCGATTCCCACTTGGGGTGAGTACCTGGTTGGGTTCCCCCAGGTTTTCCCCAACTGTAAGGCGAATGTCGGGTAATCTATGGCGAATCCTCGGCCTCGCCTCATCTCGCCAAATACCATCTTGCTATCACCATATGATGAAAGATGAGTGGAACAGAGAAAAATTCTCTCCGGAACCAGGATTTGAACCCGGGTTTTCAGCTCTACGTGCTGATGCTCTATCCACTAAGCCGGAGATTATAGATTTTAATTTTGTCATCTTGAGCATTACTTATTATGAAAGAGTTCCTTGCAAATTCAGAAAAGACGTTGTGCACTTCATAAATTATTGGATATTAGCCAAGTGCCTGTATAAACCGTCCAATAAAATGCCAGATAAGCTGTTGTACCGATATATAAAGAACAGTAGTGAATTGGCAGGTACCAAAAGATAGTATTTATTTACTTATAAATCCAACCTTTATCCGTTAATTTTACTGCAGAAAAAAGTGTTAAAAATTTGTTAAAAAAAAAAAAACAGAAAGATTACCCAACTAAATTGTTGTTTAAACATTTCAAAGTTTTCAATATTAAACGAATGTATTATTTTATTTTATTAAAATATTTCCATAGAAATTTTAATAACTTTGAAAGGTATATACATAAATATAGAACTACAAATATGAATTCTCTACGTTTGTCTGAACCAAAATTTAAAACCAATGCAGCTTTTTATCATAGCATGAGTCAAGGTCCCAGATTATTAAACAAATTTTATTCCAATAATATTTCAACCACGAATCCTCTCCAAATTAATAAAAGAATAAAAAAAATTGTTTTGGATTTATAGTTTGGGTTTAAACATATTAAACACTATTTAATCTGTATTCACTCTCAATTTTAATTGTATTTTTGTCTGTATTGGAATCCCCTCCTGAGCACGAGTCTTACTCATTCAGGAGTGGGCTAGTTTATCTTTCATTGTATTTATTAACTTGTATTCATTTCAAACTTACTAGCAATAAAAATAAATAAATAAATAATTGTGGTTACTGGGGTTTTGTTAAAATATCACATAACAAGTCTGTAATATCTGCAGTTTCTGTTTTGTGTGTAATGCTTCAAGGAGGTGGCTGATAATCCTATCAATTTCTTCATGTCCTTGTCCTGCTTCAAGCACTTTCGTAACTGTTACATTATCTGCTGGAATATATAGTATATGTAGTATACATTGGAAGTCCTTTGTTGAGGAAACATGCATGAGGCTTCAATCTCTTTGTTTTCTTGTATAGAGCACAGTTTTCAACTGCATTTGGCAGACAATTGTTTTCTCATTAAAGGTCTTCCCTATGTAAGAATTTGTGTAATAATGGCAAACTTGAACTGTATCAAAATATGTTTGAAGAATGATTTTTTTTTTTTTAATGTACGAGGTCTTCCTGTAAAGTTTTAGAAATTATAAAATTTAAGTGATCTTACAACTTATTCATACTTGTACCCTTTAAATTACTCTCCTAAAATTCTCATACTCCTCATATAGGTCTACTGAACCATAATTTCTTCTAGTTCTTAAAACATTGCTGGAACTCTCTATATGGGATCCTGTACAACCACTGGCGCAACAATGTAATTTGTTTGTAGGGAGATAAGAATTTTGTCGTGCGTAATTTTTATGACAAATCTTATCATTTATGATAGGTGATTAGAGCAAATTTGAATTATGAAAAATAAAAAAGTTAAATGCATACTATAAAGTTTAATTGAATGTTTTACCACAGTCTACTATATACAGTCACGAAGCTTGAGTTTTGAGGGTGCTAGAAACAATAGACTGTGACTGTTCTATTTTGCATTGCCTGTAATGAGGCGATATTAGCGATCCTAGTGGTGAGCAACTACTAATGTTTGCATATTTACTACGTATTGAGCTTCGCGACTGTATATACTAGACTGTGGTTTTACTTTAGTGGGTTATTTTACGACGCTTTATCAACATCTTAGGTTATTTAGCGTCTGAATGAAATGAAGGTGATAATGCCGGTGAAATGAGTCTGGGGTCCGGCACCAAAAGTTACCCAGCATTTGCTCATATTGGGTTGAGGGAAAACCCGGAAAAAAACCTCAACCAGGTAACTTGACCCAGCCGGGAATCGAACCCGGGCCACCTGGTTTCACGGCCAGACGCGCTAGCCGTTACTCCACAGGTGTGGACAAGTTAAATTGAAATAAACATGTTTGTTAAATGTTAATTTTTGTAAGGTTGATTGTTTACAGTAATTAGAAAAAAATATTTGAAACATTATGTTAAAGCTCTTATTTCTACCGCTTTCGCACTTCTGATAATAGCTTTAGTAATTATAACTATAAACGTATAACCAAATGCCCATCTCTGATGAGAAAGAAGTGAAGGATGTGTATACATATTTACATTGTTATGGTTATTTTCAATTTGTCTTTTTCTTTTGAAAATATATGTAATCTTGGAATTAGTGACGGACCTCTTTAGGGGCATACACAAGGCGGGGGGTTTCAAACCCAAGCATGTAAAAAAAAAAATCTGCGAAAGAGTTAGCAGAATGTTAGTCCATTACATCTTCGTCCATTCGTGATTTGGTCCTAATTTTACGTTTGTCCAGTTATATGTTTGTCCTGGATCAAATTTTGTCCACAAATCTTTCGTCCATGTCATTTTAGTATTATGTGAAATTTCGTCCTATATATATATATTTTGTCCTTACCTGATTTAGTCCAAATTAAAAAAAAATCACTGATATAATTTCCATCTTCGGGTTTGGCAGGTTGCTGTGTAATTTGATTACAGGTTGCATTACAGGTTGACTGATTCTCACATCGTCAATATATCTTGGTTCGATCCTTACTATAAGAGTGGTGTTGATAACAGTAGCCATCTTTTATGAGCAATGGTTTGTTCCTTTTTGAAGTAATTACTTTTGGAGCCATATTACCTGATAATTTTAAGTAAAACTAATTTATGCATTTCCCTAGCAATAGCTTTCCATTTTTGAGTTCTCCATTATTTGGTATTCTATTGTTGGCATCTATTTAAAATGTGCTTCTAGTATCTGAATAGCCAAAATCTAAATTTTTCTGGACTAAAATAAATTTCTGGATGAAATTTACTCTTGGACGAAAATGCTGTGGACTTACTCCACTGGACTTAAATGTGTTGGTCATAGAAGTTTGGACGAAATATTGTATTGGACAAAAATGTTTGGCTAAACATTCTTGAAAGCTGCAAAAGTAGTTGTAAATGGTGTTTCATAAGTTGTGTATTCTACATTTTTTCTACTGAAATATTACACAAATCTAAAACTTCAGATGTTAAGCCTCAATGATCATTGTTTCTCAATAATTACGTACAAATCAACGTAAAGTTTTTCAGAAGATGCTGATTATAACATAGTTTATATCATAAAATTCGATGAAATAAGGAAGATATTGCGTTAAATGTGTAGTGAGAATGTACCATGTTATAATTAATTTGTTTTCTATTTATTTAGAAATGGAAGACCATAATATGATCTTAATAATAATAACAATGATAATAATAATAATATTAATAATAATAATAATAATTGCCATCTTCATAGCTGAAGGCAGCTAAGATGGTGGCTGAATTTTTCTTGTTGCTGAAACTTCCAGAAAGATTGCAGAGTTCATTCAGCCTCCTATCAAATTCAGTACAGGGTCTTTCTCAGGGGTAAAAGGTGGTTGAAGCGTGGTGCCTACCACGCCACTTCATTATAGAGCTGAGGCCATAAAAGCATGCAGCTCTCCTCCATGACGTGTAAAGCAGAATATTTACTCCCATCATAGCTAGAATTGAAGATGTTGTCTTCACTACCTGGTTGTTGTGGACAATGTAACAATCCTTTCCGTTATTTATTTTTTGAGGTGCTGACCGATATGTTCATCCAGTATCAGGCAGTGCATTTCACTTGACGATATGTGTCAGAGGAAGAACAATTGAAGAGGTGGATTCCAAACTGACCTAAGTCCAAGTTATAAGAAAAGTGACAAAAACTGATCAAATAAATTTGAATCCCTTAGATCCGTTTGAAAAAAAAAAACATATGCAGACACGAAATCAAGACTTCGGAGAGTCTTAAATAAACTTACACAGTTTTATATATATAGGCTCGAAAAGGATAAATTAAAATGCGTATAAAACAAGTTAAAATCTTAAAGGACTAAGAACATTTTGGAATCCAATTGTTTGTATACATCTGAAGTCTGATTAGTGTAATATATATCTAATCAGCGATGTATGCAATGGAGGGGGGAAAGGAACTGACCACCCTACCCCATTATCTCCCGCCTTAGTTGCCTCATGGGTGATGCCTTGTTGTTGTCACTTGTGGGGTCCAGACCTGTCTTCGTACAGTTGACTAAACAATAACAAGACTTGCAGAAATAACACTATAGTGATTTACAAATAGGTTTTGAGTTTTCTGTTTGAAACTTTTTGTCATAGAGGTTATTCATTTCGATATCTTGACCAATTCACATTTCACATCTTCCGTAAAGATAATCCAGATAAATTTCATAACACTTGATTAATATGTTACACAAACATTATCACTGAAAAGTTTTCCATTGGGATGATAATTGTGAAAGCTCCATGTCTTGTTTGATAATTTGGATTTCTTCTGTAAAATTGACCTGTCTCAATGTTCTTTGACTGTTGGAATACAGGTTATTATGTTGTTATGTCATTGTGTACACAATATAAAAGACAAATTTAAGTTTTTCAAAAAAGGAGAAGTGGATACTAGCAGGGGTAGACAAGCTTTTGTGCTAGATCATACAAAGACACGTGTTAAACTACGCTTGTAACATGAAGCAGGTGAATTCTGAAAGCAATTTTTTTTTCATAAAACTGTGTATCATTTAATTTTATTTAAATTACATAATAACTCTTAAACAACCTTGTGTGTGAGAATTGCCGTTTTTATTGAGAGTTCCTCTTCTGCATGAATTATAGTGATCAGGATCCATGAAATTCAGCAGTAATGAGATGTGCGATAACAGATTCAAGTTTTGCCATATTATGCGAACAGTTTTGTGTATTAGAGAATATCTCTTTTCTTGATATTCTAAATTAACTTGGGTTTAAACATATCTCTGCTTCTGATTGTGTCTTTATTAATATTGCATAATTTTCTGAAGTTTAAATTATATTAATTCATAGTTTGACATTAGTTTGTATCGTAGTTTCCTAGGCTAGCCTTACAGAATAACTTGCTTACTATAACAATATGCTCTAGCTTTCGTTTGGAAACTGAGATTGGGAACCTTGTACACTTAGGAAATCAATTTTATCTTGCAGACCCTACACGTTATTTCACTGTTATTTTGGACTGTGTACTTACTTACTGGCTTTTAAGGAACTTGGAGGTTCATTGCCGCCCTCACATAAGCCCGCCATTGGTCCCTATCCTAAGCAAGTTTAATCCAGTCTCTATTATCATATCCCACCTCCCTAAAATCCATTTTAATATTATCTTCCCATCTACGTCTCGGCCTCCCCAAAGGTCTTTTCCCCTCTGGCCTCCCAACTAACACTATATGCATTTCTGGATTCGTCCATACGTGCTACATGCCCTGCCCATCACAAACATCTGGATTTAATGTTCCTAATTATGTCAGGTGAAGAATACAATGCGTGCAGTTCTCCATTCTCCTGTAACTTCATCCCTCTTAGCCCCAAATATATGTGTATATGCATTTTCCAGTTTTAACTTTATGTGTATAAAGTTAAAACTGGAAAATGAAATACACATAAAAAGAAACAACTTACTAAAACTAATATTTTGAGAATTAAATTTTGCCAAGATCTTTTAAACGCCTTTTTCTCAGAAGTAATATTTTTTATTTAATGTGTTTTGCTTGTAAACTGACGATATATTTTATTGAAGTGAAACTTCTTTATGCAGGGTACGAGTTGAATGATGTGAAACAAAATTTTATCAAGGGCACCATAAGACTCTCCACGTTGTTGCTAAGGGACTGTGTACGTTGCTAAGTTATCACGTAAATAAAGTTAATGTTGTTTGCGAAAACTGAGTCAAAAACGAAACAGTAAACTGAAATCCAGAAATGCATATAGAGTGTTAGTTGGGAGGTCGGAGGGAAAAAGACCTTTGGGGAGGCCGAGACGTAGATGGGAGGATAATATTAAAATGGATTTGAGGAAGGTGGGATATGATGATAGAGACTGGATTAATATTGCTCAGGATAGGGACCAATGGCGGGCTTATGTGAGGGCAGCAATGAACCTCCGGGTTCCTTAAAAGTAAGTAACTTTATACACATACATTATGTACATTATATACGCCTTTTTCTCAGAATCAAATATTTTTTACTTAATGTGTTTTGCTTGTAAACCGACAATATTTTATGAATGGTGTCAAAATACTTTTGACATCACTGAAACTTTATTGTAATGTTATACCATTCACATAAGGAAGGAGTTTATTTATGTAATAATTCATTAATAGAAACCTAGAACCTCCAATTTCTATTTCAGTCATTCATAAGCATTCAGAATGAAGAAATCATTGGGCCCACACTTCACACTAATCAGAGTTGTAAATCATCTCAGGATGTTGTCAAATTCTCTGTTACATAATTATATAAAAAACACTGAATAAGGTAATGTAGTTTCTGCAGAGACAAAATCATTATATAGTTAAATAATTTTGCAAAAAAAATCCATTCAAGAGTAATATGAATTGACGTGTTGTTTGTTTAGATAAATGTTGTCTAAACAACTGAAATGAAATAATAATAATAATAATAATAATAATAATAATAATAATAATAATAATAATAATGTGAATTTTATTAGTAACAACAATGTAATTTATTCGTCACAACAATAATTCCTTTCTACAATTCGCCTTAAATGCTCTCGTCAACAATTGGATTTTCACTCAACACAGTATTCGTTATAGCACTCCACTGACGACAATGACAATTTACTTGGACTAGTAAACAACAATGAACTGTTAATCTTAACTAGTATTTACAAAGCACTTTTACAAATCAGAACTATCATTCTCAGTTCACAGTTCTTCTAGCTCAGTTATTTCACAGTATCTCGAACCAAACCTTCTGAGACAGTTCACTGTACTCGAACTCAGGTCCCTCCAATGCGGTCCAAAACTCAGGCCTTCGGATGCTGACACAGTTGCGGACGCACACTTCGAACTCCGGTACACAAGACTGGCTTGCTTGCTCTGGCTTTCTCACTGACTGGCTGACTAATCAACTGAAAACTGCTGTCGTTCCTTCGCGTCCGTAATTTATAACCACAGCGACGTAGCCTCGAAAGTTCGAATTCGCGAGTCTTCCACTTCGACGGATTTCTCGGCCTCTCTAGGCAAGCAGAAGATGCGCGCGCAAACTCCCTCGCCACGTAGGCCCTTTCCCCTCTCTCCGCCGCGCCGTCCATCAGTGCTCCTCGCGATCTGCTTTCTTGCTGGTCGCTGGTCGTGAGTTCGAATCTCACGTCGCTGTCACAATAATAATAATAATAATAAAGTATCGTGATGTTAAATCACATTTTTGTGAATGAAATGATATATTTTTTATGTAGGATTATTTTTAACTATTTTTTTTTATTTTTATGTGGGATTATTTTGAACAAAGTTCCATCAATTTAAAATATATTCTCACTTTTGATAACGCCATGTATTGTGTGTTACTCATCAGACATGAAGGAGCATTTAATTCTTTTTACATCTGTTCAGTTATCAGACCAATGTCTTTAGCATTAAGTTTTCGCATTGGAAACAAGTTAGCCACCGGTGTGGCTCAGTCAGTTAAGGCGCTTGCCTGCCGGTCTGAAGTTGCGCTCGGATGCGGGTTCGACCCCCGCTTGGGCTGATTACCTGGTTGGGTTTTTTCCGAGGTTTTTCCCAACCGTAAGCTGAATACCACGTAATCTATGGCGAATGCTAGGCCTCATCTCGCCAAAATACCATCTCACTATCACCAATCTCATGGACGCTAAATAACCTCGTAGTTGATACAGCGTCGTTAAATAACCAACTTAAAAAAAAAAAGAGACCAAAGTTCAAATTCTGTGAATCCATGTATACTTTGTGACGGACAAAGACAGTATTAGATATTCCAGAGTATCCCCGTTTTTCTTGCTATTATTCCGCCATTACTCTATTTGTTACAATGAGTGTGAAATGACATGTACTCTGATATGTCTACCAATCTGGTGGCGGACATAATAGTTAACTGTGGTTTGATCCAGTGGACCAAAACAGATACACATAATTGACTTTCATGTTATTAAAGTGAGACAATTGCTCAGATAGGAAAATAAAGGAAGAATTCAAACTTTAACCAAAAAGATTTACAGTACTTATATTCATTGTATAACTGCGGATGCTGGCACAAATTTTACCAATAATAAATCAAAATTACCAAATCAAACTCCCATAAATTTACAAAACTTATTACTGCGAATGAACAGAAAATTAAATAATCATTAAGACAAAAATAATTAAATCATCAAAAACTTGCATATAAAATAATTTAAAAGCAAACAAACTAGCAAGGTAAAACCTTTAAACAAATTTAAAACAAAAATCGGCCTAAATAAAAAACTAAAGACAATTCCGTACTTACTTACTGGCTTTTAAAAGAACCCGGTTCTTGCCATCCTCACATAAGCCCGCCATTGGTCCCTATCCTGGCAAGATTAATCCAGTCCCTATCTCGGTATCCCTCCCTCAAATCCATTTTAATATTATCTTCCTATCTCCTCGGCCTCCCTAAAGGACTTTTTCCTCTGGCCTCCCAACTAACACTCTCATTTCCAGATTCGCCCATACGTGCTACATGCCCTGCCCATCTCAAACGTCTGGATTTAATGTTCCTAATATATGTCAGGTGAAGAATAAATGCGTGCAGTTCTGTGTTGTGTAACTTAAATCTCCATTCTCTTAAAATAATAAAAAGCAAATAAACTTAGCCCCAAATATTTTTATAAAACAAAAATCACCTTAAATCAAAAACTAAAGACAATATTAATAAAAAAAGTAAAGTCCAAGTTTCCAACATTTCAACCAACTATAACTGTTTTTTCATAAATTCTACTTTGATTTTCACAGCAGACTAGATGATAAAATAATGACATTTAAAATAAAAAAAAAATATAATAATAAAAGAAAGTAAAAGTCAATTTCTCCATACATTTCAACCAACTCACAACGTATTTTCATCAAAATTCTATTCATCAACTCAACTCTTAAAATAAACATTTAAAATCACGGAGCAAAAAAAAAAAAAAAACTACAGATCTCATTTTTTTAATTATTATTAAAATGAGATCTAGTTATACTGTTACTATTATTTATATGTAAAGGTTTAATATTACTGTCAATAATAATTGCGTACCATTAATTATTTTTTTATATTAGTATGGTCCTATTTTGAATAATCAATTATTGATAAATAGATTTAACATAAATATATTTTTATATATGAGTGATATATATTTAAATAATTTATTATTTGTCTTCATGTACCACAGCTGAGGTTCCCAATCTTTTATGTAGCTTTACTAATACATGTAGAAAAAGTGTAAAATCTCCATTGAAAGCAAGTTACCAGTACTTACCTTTTACCTCTATTTAATCATATGTTACAGAAAGCTTTTTGCTTTGAGTTAGCTAATATTAATATTCTTTTGGTTACATGTTATACCAATTGACATCTCAACTATACCAGTAGTTAATTTAAAGAGCCAGGTTGGTTTCTATCTATACTTAATTTTATATCTTAGTACGAGAGGACTAGATAATAAACATTATTTTTATTTTGTGACTATTATTAATGATTTACTATTTTGGCAGATAAATGCAATAGATTTAGAATATTTCTTTTCGTTATAGTTCATATTACAGCTTTATTTCAAACATCTTATCAGAATGTCAACAAACCAAGAGAGTATTAATAGACTAATTTATAGTAATAGATGTAATATGGAAATGCTGCACATGAACTGTTTTAGCTGTTAGTTTTTCTGTTATTTTTTTAAGGTGGTGTTAAATTCATTGGTCTACAAGGTAAGTGAGCTTTATATGATTTATTAATGTTTGGTGTTTTGCATGGTCAGGTTTGCATTCAGCTTTGGCTGCACGATGTGTGTCCTGTGTGTGGATTCTTTGTTTGTGATTTTGAGCTTTACTGTTGTATGTGTTGATGTATGAACAAAGAATGTGGTGTATGTCTATTGTTATTTGATATTTACTCATGTTAAATGTCTTAAGTAACCAGGGTAAGAAATAACATGAACAGAATGGGAGTAATAATTGTGAAGAATGTCAAGTTGTTTGTTCTTAGGCTTATACGATGGTTACATAACATGTTATGTGGCAGGCAGTGGTGATGGTAGTAGTGAAAGAAGATTCCATTGTGGGTGTAACACGTGTACTCTCTTATAAAATAAAGCATGTATAAATAATGCATGCCACGAATGTGAAGTTTCTGATAATTTATTCTTAATAATAATTTATTTATTAATATTTAATTTAATTTATTAATATTTAATAATAATTTAATTGTATTCGACAGATAATGGAGAAAAAATGGGAGTATAAGGGTACAGTGCATCAGTTATTCATAGATTTCAAAAAGGCATATGACTCAGTTGAGAGAGAAGTTTTATATGATATTCTTATTGAATTTGGTATTCCCAAGAAACTAGTTCGATTAATTAAAATGTGTCTCAGTGAAACGTACAGCAGAGTTCGTATAGGTCAGTTTCTGTCAGATGCGTTTCCAATTCACTGCGGGCTAAAGCAAGGAGATGCACTTTCACCTTTACTTTTTAACTTTGCTCTAGAATATGCCATTAGGAAAGTCCAAGATAACAGAGAGGGTTTGGAATTGAACGGTTACATCAGCTGCTTGTCTATGCGGATGACGTGAATATGTTAGGAGAAAATCCACAAACGATTAGGGAAAACACGGGAATTTTACTGGAAGCAAGTAAAGAGATAGGTTTGGAAGTAAATCCCGAAAAGACAAAGTATATGATTATGTCTCGTAACCAGAATATTGTACGAAATGGAACTATAAAAATTGGAAATTTATCTTTTGAAGAAGTGGAGAAATTCAAATATCTTGGAGCAACAGTAACAAATACAAATGATACTCGGGAAGAAATTAAACACAGAATAAATATGGAAAATGCCTGTTATTATTCGGTTGAGAAACTTTTATCATCCAGTCTGCTGTCAAAAATCTGAAAGTTAGAATTTATAAAACAGTTATATTACCGGTTGTTCTTTATGGTTGTGAAACTTGGACTCTCACTTTGAGAGAGGAACATTGGTTAAGGGTGTTTGAGAATAAAGTGCTTAGGAAAATATTTGGGGCTAAGAGGGATGAAGTTACAGGAGAATGGAGAAAGTTACATAACGCAGAACTGCACGCATTGTATCCTTCACCTGACATAATTAGGAACATTAAATCCAGACGTTTGAGATGGGCAGGGCATGTAGCACGTATGGGCGAATCCAGAAATGCATATAAAGTGTTAGTTGGGAGGCCAGAGGGAAAAGACCTTTAGGGAGACCGAGACGTAGATGGGAAGATAATATTAAAATGGATTTGAGGGAGGTGAGATATGATGATAGAGACTGGATTAATCTTGCTCAGGATAGGGACCAATGGTGGGCTTATGTGAGGGCGGCAATGAACCCCGGGTTCCTTAAAAGCCAGTAAGTAAGTAAGTAATAATTTATTTATTGATATTTATATGCTGGACAACAGCCATTGGCCAATAAAAGTCCAGCACAGTGATACAATTAATACATTAAAATGAACAACTATGGTACAAATTAAATACTTGAGTTATCGTAAACTGGGGTTACTTTGAACACAGAGGAAACTTTGAACATTTTTTCAGAAAATCATATTTAGGTTTCTACATGCTGCACTTGTATAGATGAAGGTAAATTATCATAAAAATCATTCTCATACCAAATTTACCTCCATCTAACAAGTGTAGCATCTACAAACCTAAATATGATTTTCTGAAAAAATGTTCAAAGTAACCCCAGTTTACGGTAACAACAAAATGAAGAACATAGATTACAATAATTAATTTACAAGAATTAATACTGTAAAGTATTAGGGAAAGGAGTTGATTCTTACTACCAATTTGTGTATAAGGATTATGCAAATAATATTAGCAAAGAGTCGACCTGGTTGGCGAGTTGGTATAGTGCTGGCCTTCTATGCTGAAGGTTGCGGGTTCGATCCCCGGCCAGGTTGATGCCATTTAAGTGTGCTTAAATGCGACAGGTTCATGTCAGTAGATTTACTGGCGTATAAAGGAACTCCTGCAGGACAAAATTCCAGCGACGCTGATATAACCTCTGCAGTTGCGAGCGTCATTAAATAAAAAACAAACAAAAAAAATTAGCAAAGATATTGCCATATTCTATTCATTGAATGGATCGAAATCGCCTACATGTAAGTTAGCATTTTTAATACATCTGGAGACTGGCAAGGAAGATTTAGAATTTCTAATATAGAAGAGTTTGTGATGTCTCATGTCCTTCATAGGAATACGAAGGCTGACACTGTTTAAGAAAGATTGGCAATTAATGTCACCTTTAAGGACCTTGCATAAGAATAAGTAATCGAGATCATGTCGTCTGGCATACAGGCTTCGACAATTAAAGTACTCGCATTTTTTATCATAGTTATACCCTGAGTTATTAGGTAGGAATCTGTACGAACGGAATGAAATAAATTTCCTTTGCATATTTTCCAGTTTTGCCGAATCAGAACTAGTAATTTCCAAACTACAGATGCATATTCGAGTTTATTTTCTTACACTGGCTTTTAAGGAACCCGTAGGTTCATTGCCGCCCTCACATAAGCCCGCCATTGGTCCCTATCCTGAGCAAGATTAATCCAGTCTCTATCATCATATCCTACCTCCCTCACATCCATTTTAATATTATCTTCCCATCTACGTCTCGGCCTCCCCAAAGGTATTTTTCCTCCGGCCTCCCAACTACACACTATGCATTTCTGATTCGCCCATATTCATGTCCTGCCCATCTCAAACGTCTGGATTTTATGTTCCTAATATGTCAGGTGAAGTATACAATAAATTCGAGTTTAATAATAATAATAATAATAATAATAATAATAATAATAATAATATATAATAATTATTTCATTATGTTCAGGTGTATATTTTTATGGAATTTTCAGGTATGTTGTTTATGTGAAAAGGAAATTACTTAAAATGTAGTATTAATTCAGAAAAGTATCAGAAAAGTTGTTAAAAATGTGAAATTCAGTCATTTAAACGGAATGGGGCTTCAACTGCCAATGTCTTAGTAATCGTCGAAATTCTGTTATTAATCTTTTCTGTCGGATAATTTACTAGTACATTTATCTTGAATGAGTAATAAGCACTATCTCTAACATTGTCATGCATACGAATATGAGTCATGCTACCAGGCCTGTATTTCGGGGATTCACCAGTTTTTATAATTTATTCTTAGAGAGTTTTATCACAGCTATCTTCACTTTACAGATAGAGTGGTTATTTTCTTTTAAGCACAATAGTTCTAAAAATTAGTACATTCACTCACTCATTCATAGTTTTTTAAAGGCAGGTCTTTCACTGCAACCTAACATTCTCCAATCTTGTTCAGGCACTTGTTCATTGTTAAACAAGGTCCAGTTATTTATTTTATTTATTTGTTATTGAACATAACAGGCAAAGCCCAATTACAATGTTCAAGACTGACAAACTAATTTATAAAACATAAACAAGGAAAAGGAAACATTCACTTATTAAAAACTAAAACAAAATAGAAAAAAAGAGAAAGAAAAAAAAAAGAAGAGAAATTGAAATAAGGTGTGAAAGTAGCTTCAAATTAACTAACAACAATATTCTGTAAAATATGATAACAAATAATTCTGTATCTAGAGAAATTCATATTGAAAATATCAACAATCAGATGAGGATGTAATTTATTCTATAACTGTAACATTTGGAAAATTGGGGAATTTTTGTGGGATTCAGTATTTGCCCTTGGTATGTCAAATAAATTTCGAAATTTCGTTTTAAGCTTAGGTGCATATAATGTTATAAGTATAATAAAATAAACCAAGACAGTCCAACTTATTGTTAATAATTTTATAAAGAAAGTTTAAAGATTGACAGTTTCGTCTAATCTGCAAACTAGTAAAATGGAAATGTTGAAGCATTGTAGCATAACTCTCATAAGTACTTACTTACTGGCTTTTAAGGAACCCGGAGGTTCATTGCCGCCCTCACATAAGCCCGCCATTGGTCCCTATCCTGAGCAAGATTAATCCATTCTCTATCATCATATCCCACCTCCCTCAAATCCATTTTAATATTATCTTCCCATCTACGTCTCGGCCTCCCCAAAGGTCTTTTTCGCTCTGGTCTCCCAACTAACACTCTATATGCATTTCTTGATTCGCCCATATGTGCTACATGCCCTGCCCATCTCAAACGTCTGGATTTAATGTTCCTAATTATGTCAGGTGAAGAATACAATGCGTGCAGGTCTGCGTTGTGTAACTTTCTCCATTCTCCTGTAACTTCATCCCGCTTAGCCCCAAATATTTTCCTAAGAACCTTATTCTCAAACACCCTTAACCTATGTTCCTCTCTCAGAGTGAGAGTCCAAGTTTCACAACCATACAGAACAACCAGTAATATAACTGTTTTATAAATTCTAACTTTCAGATTTTTTGACAGCAGACTAGATGACAAAAGCTTCTCAACCGAATAATAACACGCATTTCCCATATTTATTCTGCGTTTAATTTCCTCCCGAGTGTCATTTATATTTGTTACTGTTGCTTCAAGATATTTGAATTTTTCCACCCCTTCGAAGGATAAATCTCCAATTTTTATATTTCCATTTCGTACAATGTTATAATAATGTTATATAATAAAATAAAATAAAAAAAAATAAAATAATAATAAAAATAAAATAATAATGAAAATAAAAAATAAAATAAACCAACACAGTTCAACTTATTGTTAATAATTTTATAAAGAAAGTTTAAAGATTGACAATTTCGTCTAATCTGCAAACTAGTAAAATGAAAATGTTGAAGCATTGTAGCATAACTCTCATAGGTAGGGTAATTATTATAAAGTCTGTAACCATTTTAGAAATCTATTTTGAATTTTTTCTAGTAACAGAATATATTTGTTAGTAACTGGGTTCCAGATAATCACAGCATACTCTAATTTAGATCGAACAATGGAATTATACAAAATTATTATAGTTTTATCCACCATAAGTAAATTCCTGCTATCTGCATTTGGTCAATAGCAATTAATGTACCATTCCCGCAACTGTTGTAATCCCATTTTACTAGATGTTGATGCATTAGTACATGAACAAATGCAGACAACAGCAGCTCCACTGGGAAGTCAGTGGAAGTCCGATAAATTCCAAAAGAACTATCGGTATGATTCATCCATTGGACGTATTCCTTTTCAGACAGTACAAAATATATTTGACTATCGGATTATGCAATCAAGGACGACAATTTTCATCTAAAACTTCATGACAGAGATACCATTGTCACTCTGCATTCATTTCTCTACAATCAATTACAGTCACCACGATTCAAAGACATGATTCAATATACATTTTATAAATCAGGATACATTAATGATTCCATTGAATGGTTTGAAGTGCTGAAGCAGTACGCTTTTCACATACCAGGAGTTAACTTTTGCGACATTTGTGGAGGTTCTTTCTATATCAGGTGCTCATGTAGCACTGCAAAGTTCTATTTTGATCACTTTATGAATGCTTTTGCCCACTGCTACAGTTTTGTCCATTAAGACTGATAATTAGCAAATATATTAATATATATTGATGTATATTGATGTCTTTGAAGTTCAAACTTCGAATTTGTACCTAAATTTCCCATGACCTTTAGCAGCTAAAAGGTATATCAATAAACTCTACCAATGGATACTATGTGTTTCATTCTGAAAACGCACAGGCGAACTGGAGAGGTCTACTTATAAGTATATTTTCTAGATATGCCCCATAATAATACCTACCCATTACAATATTTAAGTAAAATCTGTTAGACATGCAGTGCTTGGTTCAGAATAAGAGTGTTCTGTATCTCTCTAAGCGTCAAGTTGCAAAAGGAAACAAAAAGTTCCTTTTCACGCTATGGCACAAAAGACAATATACCTGTATCTTGATAAGTGATGTTACCATTACATAAGAGAGAACAGATGTGGGAACAAACTTAGTAGCTTGACTAATTTCTTTACAACCAGTGAAAAGAAAGAATGGTTACAATGATTAAGCACTTTGCTCTATCACGTCAGAGATATTTGAAGTGCTGATGTACAAGTGTAATGTAGTATTTGCTCCACATTCTTCGCAGTTTCATAAACCAAACAAACAACTACTTGCATCCTGGTTACTAACATATTACTGTATATTCACAAGTTAGTGATTACATCACAAAGACACATTTGTAAAAGTTAGGTTAGATGAATATATTGAGAAATGTTTCAATTTCTGTCTGTTCCTAATGAGGTTTGTTAGACTTATTTTGTACTCGAAATTGAAAACTGTACTTGCTTATCAGTTTCTCTGATTGAAATAATAATTGATATGATTACAAATTTTGACACATTTTATTTTGTTTCACTAATAAAATTAATTATGTCGGTTGTTATTTAAGTAGTATTATATGTGCAGTTAGATGAAAGAAACTTTAAGGTATTCAAAAATAATAGAAACTAAGTCCCATTTTTCATGCTTATTAACCATTTGAGGGCCTTTGAAACATTTTTTAAGTATTGATAAATAAAATTCCTGGTATGGAAGTTAGATGTTTGGGAACATTGAGCATATTCCGAATCTCACCGGTGAGCAATCCAATGGCATCACGGTGTTCCGAATTCCACCGATGACGTCATTGATGCTCCACCGGTGCCATCAACTTGCAGAGGTGGTGGCAGTCTCCATCAGCCGCCATCAGTGAATCTGATTGGTTCTTGTATAGGGCGGGAATTAGCAGACGAATGACATCGTGCACTGTTGTGTCATGGCGGTGTGTTCTGCTGTATTGTTTGTAATGAGCACAACGTAAAAACAATATGTTAATGTTATGCAAATCTAGTCTTTCAGGTGAAGCTCCCTGTAAAGCAGATTTGAATATTGAAATTGTGGTTTTCTGTTAACGAACACAGTAACGTATATATTATGCAAATCTAGTCTTTCAGGTGAAGCTCCCTGTAAGCTTTACAGGGAGCTTCACCTGAAAGACTAGATTTGCATAATATATACGTTACTGTGTTCGTTAACAGAAAACCACAATTTCAAGTCACACAGCGATTGTGTGCACTCGTTGTGTGTCTCTGGCGTTTCGTCAGCCCACGCGAGTTGTGTGGATATAAAGGGAAAAGTTGAGACGGCGTCGGGTGGAGTTCCCGTGTAGCTCAGTGGTAGAGCGCTGGTACGTTCAACCAGAGGTCCTGGGATCGATACCCGGCCCTGGAACAATTTTTCCCTTAAAATTATTCAATATGTTAATGGCTTATGAGCGAACATGTCAACGGACCAGTTATTACTACCGGTTCAAGAAATAAATTGTTTATGCTATCTTTTCTTTGAACGAGATGGGTGTACGAAAATTTCGCAAAATTTTGTAAGTGTAGCACAGACAACAACTTGTACAGTCGCCATGACAGCCATCGATCCTTCCAGCAGTTTTGTTCCTTATTTCGCTGCAACGTGACGTCATTGATGCCACTGGACCGGTGAGATTCGGAATATGCTGATTGATGCCACTGGACTGGTGAGATTCGGAATACGCTGATTGATTGAACTAACGGGAGTTTCACATACTCAAACAAATTGAAATATATGTAGTGATATGTTCTGTTTGGAAAAGTCGTTCTCTGCAGTCAAATGGTTACCATTCATGTTGTTGGAACAGGAGTTCGTGGATTCAAATCTAGCTGAAGTTGGTGGATACTTGATAGCAAAGTTCTTAGTGTGGCTTTTTCATAAGAGAAGTGAAGATGGGAGACCTTTATTAAAATTTAAGATACATAAAAAATCCAGTCCGAGCATAACAAGGCTCCAAGTAAAATTTACAGACATTCTCGCCCACTTCAAAATTCGACCATCCAGGTAAATTAGTCAAATGAACCCATATGGATTTGCATTTGTCCTATCTTTCTCCTGGAGACCAACCATTCATCTAATAGACGGTGATAAATTTTATATGTTATAGAACTGTTCGTTTTATATTAATACTTTTGTAATAATTTTATTGTTCTGCTAGTATTCTCTTCAAAATTCAGAACTATCATTTAAGAAATAACATGGTTACGTATAGTGTCACAAACTCTGGACGTCCCTATTCAGTGCTTTATAAATGAGTCTTTGTGAAGTATTATTATTTTGTGGTATTCTTTACACGATAGTTCTAAATGGTATATCTAACTTTTAACTTACCTTTTTAATAAAAAAATTTCTTATGATAAAATTATTGGTGCTAGGACACAGAAATGGCTTTGCATTGTGATTTATAAATGAAACCTGAGTTTTTGAGCACATTTCGAGAAATGAGCACTTCATTACATTCGTAACTTGAAAAGTGTACTGGAAATGTTTAAGATGTACATTGTAGAATATTGTGCAAAGAATACCTGATATGTTAAAAGCTTATAACATCTGTCTTTGTTAACCTAAGCAGCCTATACTTTTCACTTAAATTCACCTCTGCTGGCTTGTTAGTAGGACAGAATACAAATGTAGACAGAGGAGTATGATTTGGAGTTGAGTATCTTCGTAAAATTTTTGGCCCATGATTGGAATTCAAACACTATTTATAATATAAAAGTTTTTTATATATAAATAATAGATTTGTTATATAACATGACAGTCTCCTTAATGCAAGGTCTTTTAGTGCAACAGTAATAAAGATTTTCTCCAAAGTAAATTTCTGCTGTAAATATGTTAGTATATATATCTTAACTTGTTTTGTGTTAAGTCCTGTATTCTGGAATAAAACAGTTGTACTATCATTTTCATGTCAGTGTGGCGGAGAAAATAATTATCTTCTGATGATAAAAATACTGCTCATTGATTTTAAGTCAAAGGCTCCAATAGGTATTAGAAGTTTTTTTTTTTTTTTTTTTTTTTACTTACAAATGAGGAAAGTACTGTTTTTAAGATTTTAGACAAAGAAAATTTTTTTGTCATACAGAATTCTTATTTTGTATCATTTTAATTCTAAAATACATAAGAGTAAATTCAACAGAATGTTACTTAACACTGCATTTTATGACATAATTTAGCTTGAATTATGTGATTTTGATCGCATGTAAGGAAGCTAAGAGTTTTCTTCGTCATATTATTATTCAAAACTATTTTTGAGTTATGTGCTCAACTATTAAAATATACGAATTTATATTTAATAGTTATAGATTTCTTATAACAGACCTTGTATCAGGGAGAAGGTTGTATTTTTAATCAGTTCTTCATTCCTTGTATTGAGATTAGATATGAGGAGCTCTGAAATGAAACCTGTTAAGTCTACCTCCAATCGTAAATGAGTTTGAAACATTATTATTAGTATCAGGAGATTCTTACATTGGGATACAAACTCTTTTCTTGTAACTTAAGTTATTTCCCTTTGAATGGAGTTTGTAGAAATGTAGGGTCCTTCCAGGAGTATGAATGAATCCATTTCAAACTAATAGTCCCGACGCTGTTATTTCCGGCGTGACTCCGCCTCTTTGCTTACGTCTTAGAAAGTGAAGGCTCTATAAAGTCTAGGTAGGTAGTATCATTCGCCATTTTTGTTCTTACGTTGCCGAGCTACCATACGAGGAATCTATTTGCCACACCGTTAAACATTATCATGTCGTAGCTCCTATGATAATAAATCAAACGCACTGTAATTCAGCAAATAATTGAGCGGCAAATAACGTCTTCGTGTGCTTTCTGCAAACGCCAACTAAAGAGCTAAAATGGCGGGCGATTATATTAAGTATTTATCGAGCCTTAAGAAATGAATCAGTGAATCACAATACGCACACGTTTAAATGTAGCCGACCTGCAACGCGATTGGCTGCTGGAAATTAGAGTGATAGGACTATAGTTACGACTAGAGGTGGACTTATCATGTTTTGTTTCACAGTTCCTCATATGTAATATTAGAAACTGCTTTCATTTCTGAGTTTCCAAATCTAAGCAACATAAATAATGTTTGTTGCATTGTTAATCTTACAGTTAATTAAGTACAATTTCATAAACATTTTCTGTATTTCGTAACTAAGTTAGAAACTTTATTCAAATTGCTCATGTTTATTATCATGATGAACAGAATTTCATATACATTTTAATAATGTGAAATGATCAACTTAAATTTAGCAAAATTCTGATATGACAGATTTGTTATCACATGATCTCCTAAGTGGATTGAATTACTTTTGGGATTTGCAAATTGAAAGCCCTTGGAAGATTATTGATTTTTAAGTGCAATATAAATTCCAAGTATGGCTTCCCTTCAGGAGGCGGATAATATTGATTACCCAATGTTATAGTTTTGTCACAAAATAATTTTTTTTCCTAATTGCGACTACTTCAACCAAATTTGAATACCATTTGTTAATTCAATTCTCTTGAACATTATAATATTATTAGGGTAATGAATTTCGACTAATAGGTTCTTTCATGTTACAAATACAGTTTAATGTCCTCAGAGAATATCCATGAAAATCTTGACCATATCTAAAGCATTGAAAACCAATTAGCAGTTTTCCACATAACCACCTGATAGTTTTGATTTTATGGGTTTACTATAAAAGTAACAATTTTTCACTGATTCCTGCACCATTAATTACGAGTAGTGGACATAATGCTACTGGTCTATGACGTCATGCCTTGGACAAATGTTGCAGAATAAGTGCTGGTTTGGATCTTCATAGAGAAGAAATTTCCTCATGAAATTTCGGCCAGTGTATGGACCAGAATCCACGCAGCATTCTGATGAATTTTGAGGAGCTACGTATAGCTCAGTTGGTAGAGCAACTGACTACGGGCTGGAAGGTCCTGGGTTCAATTTGCCAAAACTTCCAGAACAGCTCCGAGGTTTACTCAACCTCCTATCAAATTGAGTACTGGGTCTTTCCCGGGGATAAAAAGATGGTCAGAGCTACCATATCACCTCATTCTACTCTCTTTCCAGCTAAAGATTGAAGTAAATGTAAATAAATGCACGTGACTTAATGGTTCCTGATTGGCTATTGGATGCACAACTCCTCCAAACTCATTCTTGTCATCTTCTTCCTCATATTAAAATAGTTCCTTCTAAAATAATAAAATGTATAATATACATGGAATACGAGTGAATTAAACATGCTTATAAGAACACTTTCTTAGAACACTTTCTTTCGATTTAAACAACATGTTTATATTAGTAGTTTCAGACATTGCGTGTTAAATCATTGTAACGTGTATTATGGCAACGCGCATGCGTAATAGGCATTAAATCCCTCCCAAGGTGACTTCCAGCTTCACAGAGCACATCAGCACGGCTGGTATAACACAGTGCGAGATTCAGCGTTGTCAACCTCAAATAAATTTCTGTAGAATTAAAGAAATTCTCCACTCTTCAAAGAACAACATTTAATCACGAATCTACAGAAAATTAAAATCCACTATTCCCAGTAGATAAATAATAAATATTAACCCTCTGTGAGCATTTTACGGGTTAGTTCAATGAATGTGTTGAAATGTCTGCAATATATCAGACGGTGGCTGCCCTACGTGCTCACTTGCTGAAAATAATGCGCCCTGGTGGCTGCTTTGGTAGCTAGCTTGCGATTGCGGAGTAATACATTTCGGTTTTGTTTACGTCTACTTCAATCTCTAGTTGGAAATAGTTTAGTGCCTAGGTCAAAGCATGCAGTTTACCTCAGCCCCCCCCCCCCAAGTACCTTCATGGCATATATAGGAAATACCGTTATCTTTACCTTACAATAGCAAAATCTGGGTTTTCAAGTTGGTAATTGCTGTGGGAGATCTCTTAACTAACCACACAATACCACGTATTGGTTGGATGATTGTTTACCTCTGCTGAGGTATGTGGACATGTGGAAATGAGGCCCGCAGTTGGCTGGTAGCCTTGGCCGTCCATGGGCTGTCCAGCAGCTTTTTTTGTACTAGGGGGATCCAGGAAATAACGACCGTTCGCGCATACCCGCCGCGCAGCTGACTCCCCTTCCTTGTTTGAAGGTCAACTGGCTTCCTTAACATGTGTTCTCATAATGTTGTGAGTACTGGTTGCAACAAGTCGCTATTGTGTATTTTGTGTTACTTCAAAATGAATGACGTGATTGATAATCCCGCCGACTGTGAGGTGAGGAGTGTGATTCGATTTTTGAATGCCCGACATTTGAAACCTGCAGAAATTTACCGGCAATTGAAAGAAGTGTATGGTGATACTGTAATGAATGAAAGAAATGTGAGAAAATGGTGCGAAATGTTCAACAATGGGCGAACAAATGTCCACGATGAAACTCGACCCGGACGCCCATCACTCATCACAGAAGACCTGAAGACTAAAGTGAGCGACAGAATCTTGCAAGAAAGGCGCACATCACTCGACGAATTGCATATTGCCTTTCCTGACATTTCTCGTTCTTTGCTTGGTGAAATTGTGTCGCAACATCTTGGCTACCACAAAATCTGTGCCCGCCCGCACACTGCTGCTTCAACTCGAGAATTGCTGGATCAATTCGGTTGGGAAATCTTTGATCATCCGCCCTATAGTCCAGATCTTGCTCTGTTCTTTTGCGATTTTCACCTTTTCACTAAGCTGAAAGACTTTCTGGGTGGTCGACGCGTTTTGGAAGTGATGAAGAGTTGAAGAAGACAGTGAACACCTGGCTTTTTGGAAGTGATGATGAACTGGCGGCAGAGGAGTATAACACGGGAATTCTAAAGCTAGTGAACAGATACGACAAATGTTTAAATGTAGGTGGTGATTATGTAGAGAAGTAAAGGAAGCTTCAGTTATGTAACAGACTTTGCTTTTTCAAATAAATATTTTTTTTTAATTATTACAACAAAACGGTCGTTATTTCCTGGATCCCCCTCGTACATATGCTATAATGAAGACAGAGAATATTTAAGATAACTTGATTATACACCCTTTTTAAAGCACAAATTTCTTCTTAAAACCACAAAGGTTTTTGACGTTGATGCTTCTTGTATATACTAATAATGAGTAGGGCTCGGATGTTTAGGTGGTAAAAATTGGGGAAATATTTATTTTTTATGTGCTAAACATCGGGAAAATGTGACAAAAATGGGAAAATATTTAATTATATTCCAATTTATGTGAATATTATAAATTATGCTGTCTCGGCAACTGCTGAATTACAGTACACAATGAGATTTGCTCTCAAGTTGTCCCTCACAAATGACTGACTGTTATCGTGGAACACTGCGTTGTACTGGGAAAGGAGTGCAACATGTTGAGAAACAACATGCACTCCCTAGAGACATGTTTAAGATTGGAAACGAAAACAGGGGCAGCTAATGTTTATGAAATTATAATTGCTTTCTGAATCTCTCCTAAAAGACACATCAGTATTTATGTGTGTAGCTCTTATCTTGTGTGAGAACAGACTGAAGTTTTTTATTTTTATTTTATTGGGTTATTTTATGACGCTTTATCAACATCTAGGTTATTTAGCGTCTGAATGAAATGAAGGTGATAATGCCGGTGAAATGAATCCGGGGTCCAGCACCGAAAGTTACCCAGCATTTGCTCGTATTGGGTTGAGGGAAAACCCCGGAAAAAACCTCAACCAGGTAACTTGCCCCGACCAGGATTCGAACCCGGGCCACCTGGTTTCGCGGCCAGATGTGCTGACCGTTACTCCACAGGTGTGGACCAGACTGAAGTTCCACAGGTCCACAGATAGGCAATTTCGAGAATCAGTGACCTGCTGTCAAGTCAAAGCAATTGCACTGAACATTCGGGTGATGAGTAATCTAAAAAGGGGTTTTTGTCAAAAATTATTTGATGAAAACTTAATTTTTATATGAATATTTGAAAATATGTATTTACATTAAAAAATTCAAAATATGTGTTTTTATGTGAAATAAAATAAAAAAAATATATATGCTCAGGTGGCCTAGTCAATTACGAGCTTCTATTACAGTACATATAAAATATTTATTTACCTAAGAATCATAGCCCTAATAATGGGTGTAGGAGCTAGATCTATGATTTTAATCTACTTTTGGAAGCTCGGAAGACATGAAAGCATTGTTTTTTCATGCTTTTTGGAAGTTGTGGTTTAACAGAATTCGATCTCCTCAGTTTCAGGGGACTCGGACGACATCCCTGGAATTGGTCAGTACGATGACTTCCACACGATTGATTGGCAACGTGACATCGCTCGTGACCGCATGCGTCACCGCTATATTATCAAAAAGAAGCAAGACTCGATCTGCGACCTGATCAAGGGTGCCCACGATGCGTGGTCAGGCTGGGTGTGTGTGCTGTTCGTGGGACTCGTCACGGGTGTGGTGGCCGGTGTTATTGACATCGGTGCCAGTTGGATGTCAGATCTTAAGTACGGAATCTGTCCCCAAGCTTTCTGGCTCAACAGGGAACAGTGTTGCTGGTCATCCAATGAAACTACATTCGATAATGGCAATTGTTCACAGGCAAGCTATTTATTTATTTATTTATTTATTTATTTATTTATTTATTTATTTATTTATTTATGTACTTATTTATGTATATATTTATTTATTTACTTATTTATTTATTACTTACGTACTTATTTATTATTTACTTATTTATTATTTATTTACTTATTTATTAGTTATTTACTTATTTATTTACTTATTTATTAGTTACTTATTTATTTATTTACTTATTTATTTATTTACTTATATTATTTATTTAGTTATTTACTTATTTACTTATTTATTTAATTATTTACTTATTTATTCTGGTAGAGTTAAGACCATGAGGCCTTCTCTTCCACACTACCATAAGTGAAATACACAATGAAACAATGACAAAAATAGTAAAGTGTAGTTTTAAATTTTTTAAGTAATTTATTTTGGTTTATTTGTGTATTTATTTATTACTTACATACTTACTTATTTATTATTTATTTACTTATTTATTATTTATTAGTAGACTTCGTTGAATTGCCACACGCAGCATGCAATCAGGTTGCCTATGTACGGTAGTATAGAGGAGGTGGGCGACCTCCCATTCTCGTAGTATAATCAGTTCATGTTAAGAGATGTGACCGGTCCAAATAGATAGAGCAGCTACAGCTAATGTATACCTATGTAAGCACTTGTTTTTGCATTACTGTGGTTGGAATAGTCAAAGCTTAACATTTGTTCAGTGCAGATAAGAATTCAATCAAACATACTACAATGAGAGTGTTGCTGTTCCAAACAATTGCCCCTGGAATACCCTTACCCTCGCAGCCAGTCTTGACCCGTTGGGGAACGTGGTTGGATGCTGTTAATTATTGTGCAGAACATTACGGCAAAATAATGGAGGTAATTGATGCATTGGATAGCACAGACAGTTCCGCTGTTGTAGCTGTAAAATCATTGGCTTCTGAACAGCTATTGGAAGATATTCTGTTCATTGATTCTGATTTTAAAATCGTGTCCTAAAGCATCACCCTGTTAGAATCGTCTAAACTACAACTCTCAGAAGACCTTAATATAGTGGATAAAGTATCACAAACCGTTATCCAAAATAACAATTCACTAATTTCAGAAAAAGTGAAATGTAAGTTGAGAAACATTATTGCTAAAAATTCTGCCTATTCACAACTTCGTATTATAAATGATGTACTATCAGGTCACGACAAGACGTCTGAAGCTGGTGTACTAAAAAGTAGTGACTTTCCGTTCTTCTTCAAATATGCACCTACTACATCATGTGATGTTGAACGTACATTTATTTAATATAAAAACTGTTTAAGTGACCATCGGAGGAGGTTCACTTTGCAGTCGCTCAAAATGTACGTAACTCTTTACTGCAATGCACATATTCAAGGATGATGTGAGTATATTACATTAAATTTTAAGAGTTAATATATCTCACTACAAAATAATTGTGTATTTACATGTTTAGACATTTCTTACTTCAATGATCATTCATTATATTTCTTGAATGCAGGATACAGGTTTTATTGTAACCACAGTATACTGCTCATTGTTTACATCAGAGGCATACTCCATCCGTTGCACGTTTCCCTTCTCATACAGTCTATACCCTGTGCGCAGTAAACCTTCGATTCTCGTGGCAATTCCACGAAGTCTATTTATTAGTTATTTACTTATTTATTTACTTATTTATTTATTTACTTATTTATTTACTTATTTATTTATTTACTTATTTATTAATTAATTAATTTATTAATTAATTTATTTATTTACTTATTAATTAATTTATTTATTTATTTATTTATTTATTCTTGTAGAGTTAAGGCCATGAGGCCTTCTCTTCCACACTACCAGAAGTGAAATACACAATGAAACATTGACAAAAATAGTAAAGTGTAGTTTTAAATTTTTTAAGTAATTTATTTATTTGTGTATTTATTTATGTATTTATTTATTCATTTACTTATTTATTTATTACTTACGTACTTATTTATTATTTATTATTTATTTACTAATTTATTTACTTATTTACTTATTTATTTATTTATTTATTTATTTATTTATTTATTTATTTATTTATTTATTTATTTATTTATTTATTTATTTATTTATTTATTTATTTATTCTGGTAGAGTTAAGGCCATGAGGCCTTCTCTTCCACACTACCAGAAGTGAAATACACAATGAAGCAATGACAGAAATAGTAAAGTGTAGTTTTAAATTTTTTAAGTAATTTATTTGTTTATTTGTGTATTTATTTAAAGATTTTTAGGTCTGTAAAACAATACGAGTTGTCTTTTTGTATTTTTAGTATTTATGAGAAATTCTTCGTTGTCCGAAAGCTATACAGATTGTTTCTGGATCTTGGTATGACCGACTCAAACTCAGCTAGATTTGTGACATGCAAGAAATTATTTGATGTTACATTATATTTTTTAATTTTCAGTGGTGGACGTGGCCGGAAGTATTCAGTCAATCACGAGAAGGGGTGGGGCCATATATAATCTCATATCTGTTCTACATCGTGTGGGCATTGATATTTGCAGCGTTGGCAGCTGCTCTGGTGCGGATGTTTGCACCGTATGCTTGTGGCTCAGGTATTCCTGAGGTAAGTGCAACAAAATGAATAGCAGGAGTGCCTGTTTCTTGCTAGATTGATTAGTAATTGTATTTTCTGCTGTATTTTAAAATTTTTAATGTAAGTTCATACATGAAATGTGATGTTAAGTTTTTATTGTCGTTTGGATTTTTCAGAATTGCACGAATTATCCGTTTTATGGATTAACCGTGCATGATTTTTGGCTCAATAACGAATTTAAAAAAATAATAAAACTTAATATATACACCTTGATTACACAACTTTTAACACTGTATCACTTCGGAATATGTATAATAAGACTTTCATGTGTTAAATTTTAACGTACCTTGTTTACATGTTTCGACCTATTTTGGGTCATCTTCAGAACTGGTCGTTGCTGGTCTTGGCGCCTCTTGTTTCCTGTGAGGGTGCGTTCGTAGTGTAGAGTCAAAGAGTGTATGTGTTTTGAAATTGAGTTGTGTGTTGAGAATATCGTTGGGGTGTGTTTTCGTGTGTCTGTACAACCCCAACTTAATAGACAACATAATACGTAAGACAAAACATAGCCACAAAAAACAGAAGAATACAACACAAACACAAGAACACAAAAAATACATCACACTAAGATACGAAAACAAAAACACACATAAAATTGCAACCTCAATTAAGAAATTAAATTACAACATCACATACAGAAGAAATAACACTCTACAAAAACATTTCAACACACAAACAAACAAATACAACCACACAGGCGTATACAAACTCAAATGTAACACCCGCAACAACTTCTACATAGGACAGACAGGCAGATCATTTCAAACACGTTACAAAGAACACATCACAGCTATAACAAAATTACAAAACACCTCCACATATGCAGAACACATCACAAATGCCAACCACACGTACAGAGACATCAACACAGACATGAAAATACTGCACATCCAACCAAAAAGCCAGAAACTCAACACACTAGAACAATATGAAATATACAGACACACAAACACACCCCAACGATATTCTCAACACACAACTCAACTTCAAAACACATACACTCTTTGACTCTACACTACGAACGCACCCACATAGGAAACAAGAGGCGCCAAGACCAACAACGACCAGTTCTGAAGATGACCGAAAATAGGTCGAAACATTTTAACAAGGTACGTTAAAATTTAACACAAGAAAGTCTTATCATACTTATTCCGAAAACTTAATAATTGTACTTTGCTCTGCTGATCTGCTCCTAGATATGTCTTCAAAGAGAAAGTAACAATTATTGTGAGTTGTGGAAATGCTTTAGCGACCACAAACTGAAGCTGCTTACAATTGAAAAAGCCAAGAAGCCTCGTTCATTCCAACGACACTACTGTTACTACAACCAGAAAAGAACAAAATAATTTTTCCAATTGGTCACAGGAGCTTTTTGTTCCATATGTAGTAAAGTTTCTGTGAGAAAAGGGTTTGCCATTGAATTCACTCTGGCATCCAAACTGTTGACTTGCCTATATTCTGGAAACAATTTTCATTGTATGATGTGTCAGGAGTGTGGTCAAAAGTTAAAGCATCGTTGATCATAAATAAGATTAATAATAACAGAGACTTACACATGGGAATTGTAGTAACCGAGACTACACATTTCAGTCAGTATCTTAGTTTTCCGGACTTTTAGATATATCAGTTTATAAAATGTGCATGAACTGTGGGATTTAGATATGCTGCTGTTGTTCTCATATTGGTACCGGTAGTTCTGGTTTGCCTTGTATTGTTGCTCATATAGCACCACCCAGAGAACACATGTAGCTTGTGGACTGCTACGGATGCGAGCAACCTGTGTGATTTAGATCTGTCAATTTATTTATATTCATAGGTAAAATTCTGGTAGGATTTTTTTACATTGATTTGGCTTTCTGGATTTTTTTGCAATTCATTTTATATTTCAGATGTGTCTAGTAATGTCATAAAATAATGTTATAAATTTCAATCAAAGACACAACTATCTGCAAATGTTTATTTGCTACATGAATATAAGGTATATAAAAATACATTTTTGCCTTGTGGGGCATCATCAGATATATTAAAATTATGTGATCTGAACTTAGATTAAATTAGATTTATAAAAGCAAATACATAACAGTGTGTAATACATGGTGATAAAATTTCATGACTTATATGTATACTAATTGTAACAAGAAATAAGATGAAATGACGATTTCAATGTAGTGTAAATTCAAATAAGATTAAAATTGGAATTGTGTGTACATATAACTCATGTTACATTATGATACATATCAAATAATATTATGCAAATTATGATCATGTTAAAATCAAATGAATAAATGGATAAATCTTACTGAAAACTTTGGTATGATACACAGTTCTCCAAGACGTGTAATTTTCTAAACATTGAATAACTTTAACCCAAGATTTATCCATTTATTCATTTGATTTTAACATGATCATAATTTGCACAACATTATTTGATAAATATGTATTATAATGTAACATGAGTTATATGTACACACAATTCCAATTTTAATCTTATTTGAATTTACACTACATTGAAATTCGTCATTTCATCTTATTTCTTGTTACAATTACTATACATATAACTCATGAAATTTTATCACCATGTATTACACATTGCTCATATTTGCTTTTATAAATGTAATTTAATCTAAGTTCAGATCACATAATTTTAATATATCTGATGATGCCCCACAAGCGAAAACGTTTATATACCTTATATTCATGTAGCAAATAAACATTTGCAGATAGTTGTGTCTTCGATTGAAATTGATAACATTATTTTATGACATTTCTGGATTTTATTCGTGGTCATTGGATGTATTACTACATATACAGTTCAGGTTCAGCTCTTTGTAGTCCTTGAGGTTTCATAACATACTCGTATATTTTTATCCATAAAATGATAAGGTTAGTTTAGATTTACCAATATGTATTTATAAAAGAAATTCTATCTAAGCTCTTTGTGTTTATTTAAAATTATTAACTTTAGTTTAAATATACATTTTGATTACACAACTTTTAACACTATATCACTTCGGAATATGTATTATGTCTTTCTCGTGTTAAATTTGACTGGTTAACTTCTTTTCACCTGCTATTGGCCTTCTTCAGAACTGGTTGTTGCTGGTATTGGCGCATTTTGTTTTGTTTCCTGTGGGGGTGTGTTTGTGTAGTGTAATGTGGAGTCAAAGAGTGTGTGTGTTCTGAAATTGAGTTGTGTGTTGAGAATTTCATTTGGATGTGTTTTTGTATGTTTGTATATTTCGTATTGTTTTAGTGTGTTTAGTTTCTGGCTTTTTGGTTGGATGTGTAGAATTTCCATGTCTGTGTTGATGTCTCTGTATATGTGGTTAGCATTTGTGATGTGTTCTGCATATGTGGAAGTGTTTTGTAATTTTGTTATGGTTGTGATGTATTCTTTGTAACGTGTTTGAAATGTCTGTCCTCTATGTAGAAGTTGTTGTAGGTGTTACATTTGAGTTTGTATATGCCTGTGTGGTTGTATTTGTTTGTTTGTGTTGTGTGTTGAGATGTTTTTGTAGAATATTATTTGTTCTGTATGCGATGTTGTGATTTAATTTCTTGAATGAGGTTGCAATTTTGTGTGTGGTTTTGTTTTCGTATGTTAGTTTGATGTATTTTTTTGTTCTTGTGTTTGTGTTATATTTGTATGTTTTTTTCTGATTATGTTTTGTTTCGTCGTATTATGTTTGGGCTGTATCCGTTTTCTTGTGCTATGTATTTGATTGTGTTTAGTTCTTCGTTGTAATCCTGTTGGTTCATTGGTATGTTGAGTAGTCTGTGTACCATTGTTCGGAATGCAGCTTGTTTGTGTTGTGTTGGGTCATTGGTTGTGTTATGTATGTGTGTTGTTGTTGTTGTTATTGTGGGTTTTCTGTAGACTTTGAATGTGTGTTTGTTGTCGACTTTTGTTATTGTGATGTCTAGAAAATTTATGGATTTGTTGTTTTCAGTTTCTAATGTGTAGTGTAGCATTAACATTAGTTTAAACATACACAGTAAAACTCCGATAAGACGCTGTTCAAGGGACCGGGTGTAAAACGTGTATTAACCGGGACCGTGTATTAGGCGGGTATACTAATTTTGACTTATATACAGTATCTATTAGCATTTTTCTTTGTTGAAATACATGATTCATGAAAGGTAATACAGTATTACTCCAATATGTACAGTAATTACTGTATTGTACGTCAAAGACATTTACAATATGTACTGTACTTAATTCTTTCGAAAAAAAAAAAGTCATTTATAGTTGTTTGCCGTGTACATGTTCCCCAAGTCCTCATGTTTACCACACTTCAGTTTCTGTGATTACATCCTCCCAACGACATCGCAACTGTAGTGATTGAGTCGCGATTTTTTATTATCGTTCTTAATATCGATGATGGGATTCCTAATGAATCAGACAGTTGTTTCTGAGTAAGAGTACTGTTCTCATTGTACTTTCGTAAGATTTCCAATTTTTCCGACACAGAAAGGGCTTTTCGTTTAACACTCATTGAAATCACATTCACCGACACTTCAATACACTGAAGGACAACAAACTGCCCAGCGAAAATTACCAGAATTTCATTACGGCCGAGTGAGGAATGCTGTTTGAGAGAGAGGGTTAGCAAGAGGGTGAGGTATTGTAACTGTATGTAGGCTTTAAGCGCGCAGGTAAAGAGTTGAATAAGAGAGCGTAACAAGAGGGTGGGGTATACTAAGGTATGAAGTATGAAGGTTTAAATGCGCAGGTAAAGGATCGAATACCAATACTTTTCAGGTTAATGGCACCAGTGAGTTCAGTGACCAAGATGTTTCATTGCTGTTACAGTACATTGCTGAATATTACATCGAAAATATTCCACAAAAACAGCGTATTATGCAGGACTTGGGCATAACAAACGGGGTATTTTATAAAGACGTTACATATGAAATGTGCAGGGACCAGACAAAAAAAAGCGTATTACACGGGATAGCGTAATAAGTGAGTGCGTCTTATCAAGGTTTTACTGTATTGCCCTTCAGATTTTTCAAACTCTGGTAAAATTTTAGTTAGGTCTTCAGGTTCATTTGAATGTATAAACATATGTTTATGTGTAAACTTATGTGTGCATACATGTGTAATTCAGTTTTTCTTTCATTTGAATAAAATTGCAGGTTAACTTGTAACAACAATTTGATCTTGTGTTGCAGATCAAGACAATTCTCAGTGGTTTCATAATCAGAGGTTACCTCGGCAAGTGGACTCTGATCATCAAGTCAGTTGGTATCATGCTGGCTGTATCTGCGGGCCTCAGCCTTGGTAAAGAGGGACCCATGGTTCATATAGCGTGCTGTATAGGTATGTTCAAGAGTCTGTTACAGCTGGCGCCAGCATTTTTGGCGTGTCTCCTATATATATAGTGCCCTGTATGTGAGCATCTTGCTAGTGCAGTTGAGAATGGTACCACTTCCTATACACGTCACACCAGCCATATGCCAAATGCGTTGTCAGACTGACTATGGTAAATGTAAAACACTCGCACTTAACGTTCCCATTACTTATTTCACACGCCAAAAATGGTGACGCTGACTGTAATAATGCTGCCAAACATTAAAATGTTCTTGACGTGAAAAGCTACAGTTATTGGCCAATATTTTAAAATCTACGGAGCCAGTTGTTGTATATTAAGAATTGTTGTAAAAAATCTAACATAAATAAAAAGGACCATAAAAATTAATCGCTGTAATAGTTAAATAATTTAATTCTGTCATTTGAACATAAAAATTTGCTGAATTGTAAGTTCTTATAGAAACATTTGCACACTCCAAAGTCTTATCAGCAGACGCAATTTAAAAATATACATAGATTTCGACCTAATTAGTAATAGTATTTTCTTGTGGTAATTTAATCTTTGATTTACTGATATTTTTATTTAATGTTTTAGGTAACATACTATCATATTTATTCCCCAAATATGGTCGAAATGAGGCCAAGAAGAGAGAAATTCTTTCAGCAGCTGCAGCAGCTGGGGTGTCAGTAGCTTTTGGTGCTCCTATTGGTGGAGTGCTCTTCAGTTTGGAAGAGGTACGTAACAAATGCTAATATATGATTCCAATTAAATGTTCAGTAAACTTATTCACTATTAACCCGTAAGTAGTCGCACGGGATGTTGTCAACACCCCAGTCACATATTCCAAGCTGTTAACTTCATATTGAGTAAGCCTGTACTTCTGAAACTTTCAGTATACTTTTCCTTCTATACTCTTGTACAAATAGCAGTTTCATGTTAATTTGTGATCTCTGCATATGTTTAGAAGTGCGTAAGCATATGTATTTCTGTTCTGCGTAGTAATGGAAAAAGAATGCGAAATATAATGTAAGAATGTGATTATTTAACCCCTCAACCCAGTATTTAGGGGCCGTATTCATAGACATTCTTAGCGCGGGCTTCCGGTGGATGATCGGCGAAGTAACATTTTTCGTATTCATAAACCAGTGTTAGCGATATGATATGATATGATATGAATCCTGTACAAGTAATCACTCGATAGCCGGGCTAGTTTAGCACGCTCGTAGTGCGGGCTAGCGAAATGTATATGAATAGCACCCTAAAAGTCCCAGTGCTAAACACTGAAGCGGTGTTCAAATCCCCTAGTAGAATAAATTTACAAGATGTTCCTCTATTATTTCTGTTTTTCCAAATGGTTAAACATAATAAAACCATATGGCAGTAAAATCACATGGCTACCAGCATAGCTGTCGGCTGAGGTGCTTGCCTGGTGATCTGAAATTTCTCTCTGATGTGGGTTCGATTTCATCTTGGGTTGATAACCTGGTTGAGTTTTTTCCGAGGTTTTCCTCAACTGTAAAGCAAATATCAGGTAATCTATGGCGAATCCTCGGCCTCATCTTGCCAAATATTATTTCGCTATCACCAATCTGATCGACACTAAATAACCTAGTTGTTGATACAGCATCTTTAAATAACCAAGTAAAAAAAACCAAACTCTCTGCAATACACTCGAAAAAACCACATGAAAATATCTCCAATATATTACGAGCTGTGGCCATTTTTGTGCAATCTTGCATGATGCATACATGTGTACATAAAACCACACAGAACTACCCTACAGAGCTGCATACACGTGTACAGAAAACTGGTCTAAGGGGTTAACATAAACAGGAATGCAACTGATAACAAGAGAAATTAAAAATGGTTTTATTATTTATTTTTATTTATTTATTTATTTAACCTGGTAGAGATAAGGCCATCAGGCCTTCTCTTCCCCTCTACCAGGGGATTACAACTACAATATTAAGAATACAATTACAATTATAATTACAATTAATATTAAATTTACAAATACAATAAAAATCAAAGTACTAAAAGATTAACTGATTAATAAAAGCTAGAAAGTTTCTTGTAAAAGTTAAGAAGAGAGAAGCATTTCTTTTATTGATTAAGTAAAAATTAAACCTACTCTACGCAGTAAGAAAATACTTAATAAGCTTGCTTTTCAACGCTACTAAATTCCGACAGTCTCTGATGTCACTGGGTAGCGTATTCCACAAGCGCGAGAGCGAGATTGTGTATGATGATGAATACGATGATGTCTTATGTGTTGGTATGGCTAGTATGCGGCTATTTTGCATGCGTGTGAAGAGATTATGATATGATGACAGATAACTGAGACGGGAGGCAAGGTAGGTAGGTGTAGAAGTGTCAAGGGCTTGGAAAAGGAGAATAAGATAATGAAAATTTCTACGTTCGTTAAGCCGTAGCGAGTTTAGAGTTTGGAAGGATGGGGTAATGTGGTCAGCGCTACGGACATCGCAGATGAAGCGAATACAAGAATTATGAACACGTTGTAATCTTTGCGACTGGTAGACATTGAGGTCAGTCAGTAGAAAATCACAATAATCGAAGTGGGCCATTACTAGTGTTTCCACTAGTATTTTCTTGAGTGATAGCAGAAGGAATTTTCGAATGCTGTTTAAGGAATGTAGTATGGAAAGCACTTTTTTGCTAGTATGGGTTACTTGGTTCTTCCAGTTTAAATGCATATCAAAGTAAACTCCAAGGTTTTTAACACTGGAAGCAAAAGGGATTATTGTGTCAACTTGACTGGAAGAGCAGGAGTTTTAGAATTGCGACATTAATCTTTTCCTTTGCTTCGAAAAGCATGAGCATTTTATTCACTCTGATAATGTTTTTATTACTTATTTTTTCAGGTCAGTTATTACTTCCCACTGAAGACTTTATGGCGCTCATTCTTCTGTGCACTGGTAGCAGCTTTCATTCTACGTTCCATAAATCCATTTGGGAATGAGCATTCTGTACTCTTCTATGTAGAGTACAATAAGCCATGGATATTCTTCGAATTAGTGCCATTTGTTGGATTGGGAATCATAGGAGTGAGTGTTGCATCATGTCTATAGTGTTGGCTTCTTACTAGATACTTTACTGAAATTGATAGATACGTTTTATTAAATTTTATTGCTACATGTGCTTACTTTTCCTTCCAAGGAATGCTGTTAATGCTGCTCCTTCTTCCAACAGGGTGTAGTAGCCACACTGTTCATCAAAGCCAACCTGTACTGGTGCCGGTACCGCAAGGTTTCCAAGTTGGGACAGTACCCAGTAACTGAAGTACTGGTGGTTGCAGTCATCACAGCGGTCATAGCCTACCCGAATCCTTACACTCGCATGAATACAAGTCAACTCATTTTCCTGCTATTCAGCCAGTGTGGCGTCTCCAACTCAGATAATCTCTGGTACGTTCTTATTTGTTACTAGCCGTACCCGTGCGCTCCGCTGCACCCGTTAGAAATAAATATAAAGTAATTACATAATTAAAATAGGACATTTGATCCAGGGAACATTCGTGTTTGATAGAAGGATAAATCATTTATTATGTTACTTAATTTAAATTGTATTAAAAAAAATTAAAATGCGATCATTTTGATCCAGAGACCACTCATTTGGTCATAAAAATTATTTTAGGAAATACAGGAAACGAATGTACAGAATAGCCTATCAAATTTTCTGTGCATAAGAAGCTATTTTAATCTTACCTGTCCTCGATTCACTCAGAAGTTACTGTAATAACATTATAGCATTATGTCCATCTAGAGAAACTACACTTTCCAATGGTGAATTAATAATTAATTATACAAATTGGTTAATTTAGCTTCCGATATTACTTCATACAAACACTGAAACATTCTCTGTAGGCTATGTTTCATAGCTTTCGATTGTTGTTGTTCAAGGCCCCTTACAGACGAAATCATTTTTTATTTCATTACACCGCCTTAGATGGCGTTGTTATTGTAATTTTGAAACTCATTTATCTCATTAAATATCAGTCCTATCAAAATTTTGCATAGAATAAAACTTATCGGAAATTATTTTTAAAGAAACTTTCGTTACGTAATATTTTTCATGAAAATTAATAATGAGGGAGATATTTCGATTTCTTTAATTCAAGCCCCCTTATAACCCCCCTTTTAAATAAAATATTTTGAATGCCATATACCCTGAATTCTAAGTTACAACGAACTTAATTTATATACGAATTTTCATTTAAATCGGTTCAGCCATTATCGCGTGAAAAGGTAACAAACATACAGACATACGAACAAAAATTTCAAAAAAGCGATTTTCGGTTTCAGGGCGGTTAATTATATATGTTAGGACCAATTATTTTTGGAAAATCGAAAATTACCAGAAAAATTTCGGCTACAGATTTATTATTAGTATAGATTCTTATTATTTCGAGAATTTCCTTACAAATGAAAATCAGAATATTTTAGAGTAATGTGAAAGCAGTTCATCTATATGGTTGTAAAACATGGAAGGTTACTGTAGAGATCTCTAGAAGTCTCCAAGTTTTTATAAATCGCAGCCTTAGAAGGATCCTAAATGTTTGGAGGCCAAACACAATTCTAAACAAAGAGTTATGAGAAAGAACACAAGAAGAGCAAATCAATATGCAGATAAAACGAAGGAAATGGGGATGGATTGCCATATTCTTTGGGAAGAAAATTCTCTTGAGAAAGAAGCCTTAAGATGGAGTCCCTAAGGCAGTAAAAAGAGAGGAAGACCAAAGGTTACCTGGAAAAGGAAAATGGAAGGCAGGGACGGTCCGAAATTGCCAATATCCCTCAGAATAGAAGATGGTGGTGAAAGTTTGTTGAGGCCCTTTGCTCCAGTGGGAGATACAGGAAATGATGATGATTATTATTTCGAAAATTAGCAGCTAACAGGACTTCATATAAATTTGATAGGCAGCAAAATGATCTGAGAGATTTTGCATATTTGATAGCTGGGTCACTTTCTCTCCTGAATATTCAAATATTGAATTATGAATTATTGTATTTCCCCTCCTCCCTTTTTGTATGTACCCATATTTAGAGGTGTGACGTTATACCATTCATTTTTTTGTACTTATAGCATAAATGTTTTTGAAAATAGAATTTTATACCTTAATTATTTGAAGAAATAGAGGTTATTAGCTAAAATATGTTTTGCTGCTTTATGTGAGAGAGGGGAAAATTAACCCTTACGCCTAACTTTGTAACATTAAGAGTCGTGCGGATGTTGCTGACATCCTAAATATAGTGGGCTATTTTTTAGTGAACAATTAAAATATCGCATTTTTTTCATTTATACAACTATGTGAAATACTTTGGGTGGCCGAGTAGCTCAGTTGGTAGAGCAGCTGGCTACGGACTGAAAGGTCCGGGGTTCGATCCCAGGTGGTGACAGGACTTTTTCTCGTTGCCGAACTTTCAGAACGGCCCCGAGGTTCATTCAGCCTCCTATAAAATTGAGTACCGGGTCTTTCCCGGGGGTAAAAGGCGGTCAGAGCATGGTGCCGACCACACCACCTCATTCTAGTGCAGAGGTCATGGAAAGCATGGGGCTCTACCTCCATGCCCCCCAAGTGCCTTCATGGCATGTTACAGGGATACCTTTACCTTTTTTTTTATATGAAATACTTTAATACCTATCATAATGTCATAACCACGCGGCTACTTAAGGTTTAAAATAAGATACATAATTGGTAATGGACATACATGAGCATTGTTACAATATTCAATGTTTAATTAATTAACTGTAATTTAAATTACCTATGTTGCCAAAAAAAAATGAAAATCATATTTCTAATGTGGGATGCAGTTCGAATATGTTTTTCTAAGGTATCTTCCCCCCCCCCCGTCCCCACTAAAGTCGCGTATTACACATGTCACACATTAAAATGATATGGTCACATAAAATTTATGTTCCTTTATTTATTTGTATGTATGTATGTATTTATTTACACTGCAAGTGGGCAAGCACCTGGTGGCAGTGGTATATACAATATTAACAATACACAGTTAAAATGATAAGCAATAACAATAAAATTTACAATACATAATAAAATTTACAACACATATACAATTTTATACACAATACAATAAGAATACACAATACAATTTAACAAAATAATAATAAAACATAAAATAAAACACCTAATTTTACAACACAACCTACATAATTATGTATAGGTCCTACATAATTTTCAATAGTCTTTCATTTACTCTCATCTCATTCCCTGTCACTATGACGCATTTCAAACTTTATTTCACTGACACTCTGTAACACATTTCATTGACGCTATAAATGATCACTTATAAACTGCACTGTAAAACCATAACTTCACTGACTCACCTCCTTTGATTATCACTTTTGAATATGAGCAACCAGGAATGGTATATGAAGTTCATTGTAGAGTGTGACATAGTCTTTTCCCATCACAAATTCCACTGGAAAGGTGACATCCAAACCTTGGCCGTACATGAATTATTTATTTATTTATTTCATTTATTTATTTACTTACTTATTTATTTACTTATTTATTTAACAAGGCAAAGCCCCAATTACAATAGACAGTACAAATATTTTCTTAAAACATAAAATTGGAGATGACATGAAAAAAAATAGATAAAAACAGATACAAATGCAAGATACAAGTGTAAATTGCGTCTATTGTGTAATTTTTGCAGTGACTATAACCGCAACTTCACAGACGTGAACTCCGCTATAGAGATTGCAGCCGCAGGGCCCGGGGTGTACAAAGCCGTGTGGCTGCTAGTGCTGGCCCTGATATTCAAGCTCGTGGCAACTATCTTCACATTCGGCTTCAAGGCACCTTGTGGACTGTTCATCCCCAGTTTGTGTCTGGGCGCCATTATGGGACGCATTGTGGGCATCGGCATGGAGCAGCTGGCATACAACTACCCACGCATCTGGCTCTTCAGCGGGGAGTGCTCCACGGGCGACGACTGCATCACCCCAGGCTTGTATGCAATGGTGGGCGCGGCAGCTGTGCTGGGTGGCGTCACCAGGATGACAGGTGTGCTCATACTTAGGTTTACTTACTTACTGGCTTTTAAGGAACCTGGAGGTTCATTGCCACCCTCACATAAGCCCGCCATCGGTCCCCATCCTGAACAAGATTAATCCAGTCTCTATCATCATATCCCACCTCCCTCAAATCCATTTTAATACTATCCTCCCATCTACATCTCGGCCTCCCTAAAGGTCTTTTTCCCTCTGGCCTCCCAACTAACACTCTATATGCATTTCTGGATTCGCCCATACGTGCTACATACCCTGCCCATCTCAAACGTCTGGATTTAATGTTCCTAATTATGTCAGGTGAAGAATACAATGCGTGCAGTTCTGTGTTGTGTAACTTTCTCCATTCTCCTGTAACTTCATCTCTCTTAGCCCAAATATTTTCCTGAGAACCTTATTCTCAAACACCCTTAACCTATGTTCCTCTCTCAACGTGAGAGTCCAAGTTTCACAACCATAAAGAACAACCAGTAATATAATTGTTTTATAAATTCTAACTTTAAGATTTTTTGACAGCAGACTGGATGGTAAAAGCTTCTCAACTGAATAATAACAGGTATTTCCCATATTTATTCTGTGTTTAATTTCCTCCCGAGTATCATTTATATTTGTTGCTGTTGCTCCAAGATATTTGAACTTCTCCACCTCTTCAAAAGATAAATTTCCGATTTTTATATTTCCATTTCGTACAACATTCCCGTCACAAGACATAATCATATACTTTGTCTTTTCGGGATTTACTTCCAAACCTATCTCTTTACTTGCTTCCAGTAAAATTCTTGTGTTTTCCCTAATCGTTTGTGGATTTCCTTCTAACATATTCACGTCATCCGCATAGACAAGCAGCTGATGTAACCCGTTCAATTCCAAGCACTCTCTGTTATCCTGAACTTTCCTAATGGCATACTCTAGAGCAAAGTTAAAAAGTAAAGGTGATAGTGCATCTCCTTGCTTTAGCCCGCAGTGAATTGGAAACACATCTGACAGAAACTGACCTATACGAACTCTGCTGTACGTTTCACTGAGACACATCTTAATTAATCGAACTAGTTTTTGGGAATACCAAATTCAATAAGAATATCATATAAAACTTCTCTCTTAACCGAGTCATATGCCTTTTTGAAATCTATGAATAACTGATGCACTGTACCCTTATACTCCCATTTTTTCTCCATTATTTGTCGAATATAAAATATCTGGTCAATAGTTGCTCTATTATGCCTAAAACCACATTGATGATCGCCAATAATTTCATCTACATATGGAGTTAATCTTCTCAAAAGAATATTGGACAAAATTTAGTAAGACGTCAACAAAAGTGATATTCCTCGAAAGTTACTTGTCCCCCTTCTTAAAGATAGGTACGATTATGGACTCCTTCCATTGTTCTGGTACAATTTCCTTTTCCCAAATAGCAACTACAAGCTTATAAATTTCGTTAGATAATGCTCTTCCACCCTCCTGTAGTATCATTAAGTAAGGTGGCAAGCTCGCAGGCCTGGATTCAAATCCTGTGGTCTGCCAATTTCATTGTGGTTTCTAACAGCTTTTTCATTCATAAATGCTTAGGCGTCTAGTGATTCATGAGACTTGAATGTATAGTTGTACATGATGGTTAGTAGATGAAATTAAAATGGAAAACCTATTGTATCAACAATGTACCACCTTACAGACAGTGGCAATGTGGCAGCAGAGTTAAAAAACTGTAGATAGAACATAAAATTAATTTTGCACAATGTGTACCCTACAGAATATGAAGTGAAACTAATTTATTTGTTGACAGTTTCCCTGGTGGTGATAATGTTCGAGCTGACTGGTGGAGTTCGCTACATTGTGCCACTCATGGCAGCTGCAATGGCCAGCAAGTGGGTGGGAGATGCCCTCGGTCGACAAGGCATATACGATGCCCACATCGAGCTAAACGGCTACCCTTTCCTCGACAGCAAAGAAGAGTTTGCTCACACTTCGCTTGCAGCAGATGTTATGCAGCCCAAGTGAGTAGATATCCACTGTGACATAGCTGCAGTTTGGTTCGTGAACAGTTCCACTAATCAGTGTTCCAATTGCTGCAGGCATAACGAGCCCCTGAGCGTTCTGACTCAGGATTCGATGACAGTCGACGATGTGGAGACATTACTGAAAGACACAGAACACAATGGCTTCCCTGTGGTCGTATCCAGAGAGTCTCAGTACCTGGTGGGCTTTGTACTTCGCCGTGATCTCAACCTTGCAATAGGTGAGTGAATGTAACGAAGAATTCTACAAACATTCTGAGATAATGAATAAGTGCGGTGAGCAAGAGTTGAGAGCTTGGCTTCACAGAGGAAATTCAGTGTTACTACATATCTATTATGTCTATGGCTGGGAGGAAAAATATAAATATAAATTTAGCTTCCCTTATGAAAAGGTTGCCAGATTTGACAAAGTGTATTACATATAATTTGGAAACACACCTAAAAGGTAAAATGATATACATTTGAAACAGTTAGGGAATCGAATATACAAAATGTCAGAAAAATTTACACCTAAGTAGCATTTGTGCTCATTTACAATTAAGAAAGGGGGAAATATCATCAGATAGGTTAGAATGATTTGAATGCCATATACCGCGAGAAAAATAATAGTACGGATTTATTGGCATTGATATCTAAACCAATCAACAGTCATCGGTTAAGATAACTTGAAATTTCCTTTATCACTCGCATACAAGTGATTTCTCATAATCTGAACCGATCCTTTGAGGGCACTAATGGCTATTTCCTTCACAATGCTGTGTGTTAGCCCCAGGTTTTTACATTTGTTGGCAAAGAAGGAGGGTATAGTACCACGTGCTCCCACCATCAGACCTATTGCATCAATGTGGGACAGGTTATATTTATCTTTATAGAACAGGAGAGCAGTAGAAAGATTTAAATTTGTGTCAGTTATAGAGTTTTTTTAATTAAGAGTTTTTCCTGGATATTACTTGTTTATATTTCTTCTAAAATAGGTAATGTTGCTCATTTAACAATTTTCTTGATTATTTCCAAAAATAGCCGCACTTAAGCCCTTATTAAGACCAGAAGCCAAACTGAGAAGGAGGGACTATTAAACATAAGACCTTTTTCATGTCAAAATAAATGAGAAATGTAAATTTATTAGGAATGCAAAATGGGTCTTAAACAATAATAGGACTGTTTACCCTGATGCTTAGAGTTTTAAAAGGAAAGGGCATCAGTATGTGATAAAATGTCTAAAATATAAGTTAGACCTTTTTAATAGGGAAACATGGAAAGAAAACATGTGATGGTTTGTAAGGAATAAAGTATTAAATATTCTTAAGTCTTTTATTCTGTGTGTGCTCAATTCAAAAAGTACTTAGGACATTTGGTAACGCTCTATAAATCCAGTCAGGAGTCTTATTTGACTTTAGCCATTTTACCAGATTGTAGAGAATTGTTTCCGCTTTCAGAACATATAGAAATCTCATTTAAAAAAAAAATTTACTTAAGACCTTTTTCCACCCGGCCACAGATGTCTTCCGAGTTAGCTCTGTGGTAGTGTATCTGGCTCCAGACTAGTCAACTAGTCATGTAAAATTTCTACCTCGGGACTAGGAGAGATGGGGGTGTACAACGCACTGTAGTATTTAATTATATTGTAATATGTAATATAGTTCTGTGTGTTATAAAAGTTCCAAGCAGTGGCTACAAATCATTCTATGTATTGAACACTGTATCCTTAATGTTGTTGGTATGCATAAACCATTTCCCAAAATTTACACTTTCCCTTTGAAAAGTGTAAAAGAGAGGTCGACTGAATGTATGAATTTGAAAAATCATCATCATCAATAACAGTCTTGGATTAGATCTCCTGGCCTGTTCAGCTTCCAGAAGAAAGCTGGTCTTTCCATCTCTTCCTTGGTCTTCCGATGTCTCGTTTTCCATGAGGTGTATAGTCCAATAGTCTCTTGGGTAACCTATTGTTAGGCATTCTTAATACATGTCCATACCAGTTGTTGCAGTAAGATTCTATAGTATCCGTAATGGCGGTGATATTCAATTCTGCTCGGATGTCAGCATTCCTTTTATGGTCGTAAAGAGTATATCCTGTAAGAGGTCTTAGCAATCGCATTTCAGCAGCTTCTATTCTTCGAAGTTGTCCTTTCGTTAATGACCATGTCTCTGATCCATATAATAATGCCGGGACTGCCATAACTTTATAGAATTTCAAAATTGTTTCTGGTCGAACTTTCTTTAATAGAGTTGATTTGATTGTTCTTAACAGTTGCTGAAATTTGGCTGGTTTAATATCTACGTCCCTGGAGTTATATAAGAAAGATTGCAGCCAGGATAGTTGAATGTGTTGACTTGTTCTATACAATTATTATTGATCGCAATTTTGGATCTTATATGGTTCTTTCCTTGGAAGGCCATGATTCTGGTTTTATTTATAGAGATTTCCAAATTATAATGTTTTGCTATCTTGTATAGTGTGTGTATTGCTCTTTGTAAATTGTCTTCAGAATTTGCTAAGATCATCATCTGCGTAAAATAATGTGTTAAGTGGGAAGTTGTCAATCATAAAATATGTGAGCAATTCGTCTTCCCAATTTTTGGTAATGTTATTTATATAAATATTAAATAAGGTGGGTGACATTGGGCAGCCTTGCTTTACTCTTTGATTTATTGTTCCAGCTTCCTTGCTTAAAGTGTTATTTACTTTTAATTTTATTTTTGTATTTTTGTACATATTCTTGATTGTGTAAATTAGGCCTACATGTTGGGGTATTCCCATTTCAACTAAAACATCCCAAAGTTTTGTTCTGTTAACTGTATCGGAAGCCTTATGGTAATCAATGAATGCCAAGTGCGTTGTTATATTAAATTATATTAAACTAGTGGCTTGTGCAGCACATGCTGCTGCAAATTAAGTTCATTAGACGTTGAAATAAAAATTTTTCAGATTTATTTTCAATGAAGAATACTTGACATTTTGATAGTTATTTGCTTCCATAATAATGAAACATACTCCCTCTGAATGGGTTTTTTAGGCCACATACTTTTTTGAACCTATCCACCTTCAGTTTTTGAGTTTCAACGCGAAAACGCAAGTATCACTGTCAGGACGATAGCAGTAGCTATTTCAGGTCATTGTGGATTGTAGGCGAAAGTTAAAAAAAATGTCAGGTTTGCTAAGTTTTCGAACAATAGCATTTTGCTGCATGTAGAGCTTGAAATGTAGAGGGTAAAATCATTTTATCCTACTAAGAGATCATCCTGAAATGATCTGGAGACTACAAAATTTTCTAGGCCTCTTATTTTATTAGTAAGTAATACCTTTGGTCTTTCCTTAGGAACTGTAATTTTTGCCTCTTTCTTGAGCCAATCTGAAGACAATGACATATATCAATATCTACACTACACCGCCATTAAGTACATGAAAAGACCCAACCCCACTTGATTAAGAAAATGTTTGATTTTTAATAACAATATTATTATCTTACGTAAGTTTTGTATTTATATATAGCCTCAGTAAATTATAGAAATGAAGATCTAAATTAAGATATTCTCTACATTTACTTTTATAACCTCAAAATGTTTCACTTTCATGTCATCAATATAGCATCAATATTATGAATAATTAATGAAAAATAGACGCATCATGACATTAACCATAATAATATGTAATTTCTAAAATGGTAATAATGTCATTAAACCACCTCAAGTTTCGTAGATTTGAATATCCAATACACAGCTGTACTCACAAAATTATACACTACAGAATCAGTTTTTAATAACAAATTGAATTGAGCTTAAATATGTCGGCAATCCTGCAGGTCATGGCCTTCGTGTAATAGCCTATTGTTTATTGTAGTGTGTGTTTTGTTGTGAAATTCAATCAAGTCGGCCGTGATTCAGTGAAATTAGTTCTCAAAACTGACAACAGATGGATTTTGGAAAATAGGAAAATTATGTAGGAAAATTGACATTTCACTGAAAACTACTATTTTTCCCAAAAACTTTGGATGCCAGGCATGAAAATGAGGGGTCACTCATTAAAATCCGTTCAGCCGTTTTCCTGGGGTAATTTCCATTACCAGTTCAAATTATATATATATAGATTCTCTGTGTTCCTCAAATTATTGAGAATTTGAAAAATATTTACTCAATGTGTATGTATAATTGCAGCGAATGCAAAACGAACACTTGAAGGCATTTGTGGGCAGTCACTCGTGCTGTTTGTGAACAATGCCCCACCCCAGGCTTCAGGCCCGCCACCACTGAAGCTGAAGTTGATCCTGGACATGGCACCCATCACCATGACTGACCAGACGCCCATGGAGACGGTGGTGGACATGTTCCGCAAGCTGGGGCTGCGGCAGACACTTGTCACACACAATGGGTAAGTGCTGGTTACGTATGTGATTGTTGTCAGTAGCCAGATTTGTTATTTTTACACTTCTGCAGCTTCTGCTGACTCTTTATTCTTCTTCCTCTTTATTCTCTGTACATTTTTAATTTTCACTGGACAGTAAGTGTAGGTTTCTCTTGCTTCTGACATAGTGTGCATTTCAATGATGGGATGAATTTAAATCTATGAACGAAGCTTCGAGTCCACACCTGTGGAGTAATGGTCAGCACGTCTGGCCGCGAAACCAGGTGGCCCGGGTTCGAATCCCATTCGGGGCAAGTTACCTGGTTGAGGTTTTTTCCAGGGTTTTCCCCTCAACCCAGTACGAGCAAATGCTGGGTAACTTTCGGTGCTGGACTCCGGACTCATTCCACCGGTATTATCACCTTCATTTCATTCAGACGCTAAATAACCTAGATGTTGATACAGCATCTTAAAATAATCCAATTAAAAAAAAATAAGCTTCGAACATTGTCACAAAGTCTGAAATATTTGTATTACTCCAGTTGTTTTTTTATGTATTACAGTGACCTGGTATGTTATATTTATTATTAATTTCTCTAATGACACATTAACATTTAAAAATTAATTTGTCCATATAATTCATCATTTCTGCCTCCCCAGTCTTGCCAAATTTGTAGATCATTTTGCTGCAAAGTGTTGGCCTGGGTGCACCAACATGGAGGTAGATCTACATTGCACCATATTTTATATCGTCTTCAGTAGGATTTTATAATTTTTTTAAGTATTAGTACAGCTGATTTGGCAGCATTACATTCCGAGAAGAGGACACTTGTGACTCGAAATTCGTTACCCATCGAAGGTTAAGTAATTGAAAGAGTGAGAATGATACAGCCCTAAACCACACAGACAAAATTTTACAGGAGAGCGTATTAAAGGTGGTGGTGATGTTGTTGTTGTTTTCTAATGCCAGGAGTTTGACAATAAAGTCATTTGACCTGTTGCACTCCAATATTTTTCAAAGATATTGTCGTGTCCAATATTTTTCAAAGATATCATCATGGTCAGCCACTGAAGCACAGATTTTGAGGTGTTGCGAATCCATTTCTTGATTTGAGTTGCACAATGGACAGTTAGGGGACTTATATATTCCAATTCTATGCAGGTGTTTGGCCAAACAGTCATGGCCTGTTGCCAATCTAAATGCAACTACAGACGATTTTCGTGGTAAATCGGGAATTAACTGTGGATTATGATGCAGTGTTTTCCATTTTTTCCCTTGGGATTGTGTTATCAAATTTTGTTTGTTGAAGTCTAAGTATGTAGGTTTAATAAATCTTTTCACAGAGTAATACGTAGATTTAGTAACAGGTCTGTAAGTAGCAGTGCTGCCCTTCTTTGCTAAAGCATCCGCATTCTTGTTTCCCAGGATTCCACAATGGGATGGTATCCATTGGAATACAATTCTTTTATTGAGTGATATTAATTGAGAGAGCATTTTAGTTATTTCTGCTGTTTGAGATGAAGGTGTGAGTTTAGAGATTGTTGATAGAATAGCTGCTTCGGTGTCTGACTGCATTCTTAAATTGATTGATGTGGCATAGAAGATTCCTGAGATGCGATAATTTCTCCATCAAAACTTGTTGTTCCATATCCAAGAGATCTATAAAGTGAGAAGAGACAGCACGTAACACCTGCACCAGCACCTTGTTCCCTGGAGATCAAGGATCCGTCAGTGTATAAATGAAGCCAGTTTTGTGGAGGGTACCTAATATTAATTGTCTCTAAAGACAATTGTTTCATTATTTCAGTGTTTACTTCTGATTTCAGAATTTAGATTATATTCTATATTTAATAGAGTTAAAGGGTTTCGTTTAATTTGTGAGTTTTCTTTTAAATTTGGGATGTTGATTTTCTGTTTTAATTTTCGTGTTAAAGGTGTAGAGTCCAATGCTGTTAGGTGTGGTATCATAATGCCCATGGCTTGTCAGTATATCTTTTCATTAATAGTCTTCCTCGTATGTAATCGTGAAAACTTGTAACTAATTCAATAGTTCATAGCATAAATAAAGTCAAAAAATGACTTTTAATCGGCAAGTCTATCGATCAAAAAGGTATGGCAGTAAAATTTTTAATAGCCTCCTATCGATATAAAAAATGAAACTCAAAACATAAAATTATTTAGGGCCAAATTAAAGAAGTTAATTTCATGCCTTCTATTCTGTAAGTAATTCATGACATTCAATAACACTTCATGAAATTGATACTAAAACTTTGGACTAGTAGACTATATTGTAAATCTCTTCTGTATATATTTCATCTAGACTGTGACTATAAATTAAGATTTTATAATAGTATTAAGTTTTTTTGACTTGTTCCATATTCTAGCTGTAAGCATGTATGAATACCATGGAATGTTAATAAATACAATACAATACAATAATTTCTTCGGAATGGCAACAGCAGTGGTTTTAAAGTGGTTTTAAAGTTGATGGTATGCTGCAACCAATATAAGTGAATATAGGAAGGGTGATGGCGTTAATTTCAAGATAATAATCATGTAGGAAAATTAGGATATAACATAGGGCCATCAGAACTATAGTGATATAAGTAGCATGTGAGATGTTCTGTAGTAATTGCACGAGTGCTGTGTCGTCCTATTATTCAGTAAAGTGTCTAGTAGTATCAGTGAATTAAGCCGCACAGAAGTGTGCTATTTTAAGATATATTTTTTGACTTGCGTGTTTATTTAGACGTCTCCTTGGAGTAATCACCAAGAAGGATGTGCTGCGCCACGTGAAACAGATGGACAACGAGGACCCGAACTCTGTCCTGTTCAACTGAGAGCTACCGCAGATCGAGAGGTACAGGAGCCTCTTCATCGACCTGAACAGTCAGGTGTTTGGAACGCATGCAGCACGTCTCTAGGTGAGTCACAAGTCGGAACGTGTCACGGTGTCAATGTGGACGGCAACGATCGGTATGCTGTGTTCTGTACCAGATGGTTCGATTTGTGGAATTATCTTGTGCAGGTACTGTCAAGAAACATCACGTAACATTCGAAGCTGATCCTATAGATGGAGTTACAATTTTGAGGAAAGTATATGATAGAACTTTTGATTCAAATTTTTGAATTTGTTTAGTCTGTAAGCAGTTTTATTTGAGAATAATAAATAAAGAGGAATAACAGTTGTAGTTGTATGGATAGGCGAACACTTGTATTTATATTTTAATTGTTTTAGCGAAACCATAATTTATGAAGAGGTCCTCTTTGTTTTTTCTTCTTTTTTTGTAGCGATGAATTTTTACACAGATTTCCCCCAGATTGAAAATATTGTGGTGAATCAACCTGTGGATGTGTACCCTCGTTCATTGATATTATTACTGTGCAGTAGACCCGAGGTGAACGGAGAGACATAGTGTACATATTGCATTAGTATTTCTTGTTCTTGAAATTGTTTGTTGCTTAGAATTTGGATGGAGACTCAATGCATGTTCGTGCTGGCAGCTAGTCGCTCGTTATCGCTGTTTGTAATGACGTGTAGGGTGAAGATAATCGTTCATATTACTATCACTGTGGATCTTCATAATTAAATGTATCGAGTCTTGGCATTTAAGACTTTTTGTGTCCACTTTTATGTATATGCCATCTCATTTATTTCAATTTGTATATAATATTCAATGGCCATCTTTCTTAAATATATACAAGAATGTACTGTATTTGCAAAGTGAACATGTACCACTATTAGGACATCACATCTACATTACAAAACTGGGCCGGTCACAGGTTTTTTGTGTGGTGTAAGATATTTTTTTTTCTGTCTGTGAAGTGGGCAGCTCGTTTTTATAAATCATGTTAATGATATCTTCCCATTTCAGAGAATCTGAATTTAAACAGGGTAATTATAAAGAAACTCTTTGTTCCTCGTTGTATTTGTGAATATTGCTGTATTTATCTGAATATGAGATCAGATATTTGTTATTACCATATTTAAAAATTCTCAAGAAAAGAGAAGTCTTGACAGTTTTAGACTGTTGGTATTTCTCTGTGTTTGCGAAGAATCTATTTGAAAGAATGAAAATATTTATTATTCTTTGTTAAGGGTAGGGTCTGCTTGATTAGAGAAAATTAGATTCTTCAAGAAGATCTGTAACTAATGTAATGGAGACAAAATTAAAAATAAAAATGTATTATTTTTTAGGTTAATTCCTCGTCTTGTTTATGGTGTTCGACTGATTTCATAACAATAAAGTGAACCAATTTATACAGATAAATGCGCACAGAGAGCATAGAAAATTGAGAGCTCTATGCACCATGTATTATTACAGTTCTACAATATAGGGATAATAAATAAATGTAGAACAGGCCTGCACAAGGTTTGCGCTCTCCGAGTCGGCTCACAGCTCATGAGCGAAATGCAGATATTAGCTGCGCTCTGTATAAGGGTGGACTGGAAGAAGGGGTGATCTCGTACAAAATATACACAAAAGGAAGTACTAGTACAAGTGCTTATGAAATGAATTCCCGTTCAGTGTTTGCAAAACTATCTTGGACTATTATTAATTAATAAAGAAGTATTTATTTTACAGAAGTAATAGAAATTCTATAGCTACTTAAATGTACAATATCATTTTGTTATATTTTTATTTATGAGTACATCAAAACGAGGTTTTATGCTGTTGGCAGCTGAAAGGAACAGTAGCCTACTGATCGTAATGAAACATCAGTTACAGATGTTCGATGTCTGCCTTTATTAAAGTTGATTATAGAAAACAGTTGCTCACAAATATAAATGTTGTGCCAAACATAGCAATCATTTTCACAGCCAGCTTGTGTAGTCGTGGATATTATTGCTAATGTTTAGTCTTGTAAAACTCAACCAGGCTAGTAGTATTATTCAAACGATCTTTAGCCCTTAGGTCACATTGAATATCAATAAGTTCGAGCTGTAAATCGTTAAATGTTATATTCAGTCTTTTAGATTCCTCCATACTGTACTGTAGCAGTAGGTAAGCAACGTGAAACAGTTACTGAGAATAGGCCTACACACTGCACTCCACTAGATAACTCAGTGGTCATTTCCCTCTCTTCTACCTATAACAAGTCATTCTGACGTATCTTCCTCTCAATTTCGGCGAGCGGTAAACACCGCTCTCCCGCTCCAAAGGAGTGCGCGCGCTTGTTGAGCTCTGTGCAGGCCTGATATAGAATATAATATAACAGGGAGATGCTAATGAAGCAATTTCAGAAGTTTTTCAGTTTTATAAAATATCGTAAAAATTAAATTGTGATATACTATCGAACAATGAAATTCTGATATTTAAAGAGTCCAAGGGAAAAACACGTTTAGTCCAAATTTAGTAATTTTTACATTTTAATTGAATCTGGCAGTTAAAGTTGAGATCTTTAAGATCCCCTGATCATACAGGGGATGTACTTGCAAAATATGACTAAACGTGTTTTTCTCCTGGACCCTTCATGTATTCTACAGCTTTTGAAACAGTTTTCATAAAAATTTGCAAGATCTTCGAGTTGTATCTACTTTGCTAATTTTCATATTTTTTTCTTAAACTATTTCATATATAAAAATATGAGTTGAACTTTCCGAAATTTTCCTTCAGCTTTGAATATTTCTGAATATGTAACTGTCTTATATTTGTATAAATACAGTTGTTTAAATATCAGTAGTCTGTTAGTGTAATGTTTCTGTTGTTGACAAGATGTAGGTCTTAGTTGTCCATGTTTTGCACGAGCATTATGCTCATTTCGGGTATCTATTCATATGTATTCAATTCAAATGTAAATTGTAAATAAATTTGAATTTGAATGTTTTGAATATGAGAATCCCTGATAGGATGTTCGAAATGATGAAGAAAAGTTGTAGCTTTGTGATAAAAGAAAACGTGGACAGCAAAGATCTCATAGTAACATTAAGTGTATGTTTGTTGAATGTCTTTTGTTTGCTTCCGAATGAATCATTTTACCCGTTCCATTAATTAATAATAAAAAATAACTTTTAGGCATATATTTTTTTTGTGTGAGCTTCATAATTTCGACTGGTTTCCTGATATTAAATATTTTGCCAGAAATACACTCTTGACAACTTGAATCAGATGCTGTGGTTAAATGTGTGGTATCAACAGTTGTTGCTGTTGGTCACTAAGAACAAAGGAGCTGTGTATCGTGTAATCTGCCAGTCATTTGTCTGAATATATTCTGAGTTCTCGTTTTGTACAGTTAAAGAGTTCTCATCTAACAATTTCTAGTATTTATTGTTCAGGTTTTAGTTATTGAAACCGAGTTATATTGTTAAATTATCTATTTTGGCATTTCCCTTAGTTCAGAGCTAGCATATGAAGATTTTTTTTCGTAAGGACATTAAATGGAGGCTCTAAAATTTTGGAATATTAACATCTCTTATTGTAGATGTCGAAAGTGATTTTGTATGTCCTTCAATAGAGCAAACATTTGCGAAAGGAGTTTCATACATATGATAGAGTTTATGTATTTTGTTAATGAATTATATATTTTGTATTTTGCATCATTCTTCACATTTATTTGCTATTGTGGAACAACACACGTTTAAAGAACACGAGATTAAATGAAAGAATCGCATATTAGAATTGAGTTGTCTTTCAAAACATAATGAAATTGAATATATTACGTAATATATTTTAAAGAAAATTATATACTTGATTTAACCCTTACAAAAGTGATTTGATGTCGAGAAGTAGTATTTCACATCTACTAAATCAGACAATAGCTTCAAATACAGAAAAAGAGAGACTTCCAACATTTGTTGCAAGGAAAGAAATGCATTTTAAAATATATTAAGAAATTGTCCTTTATTATTGAAAAGATATTTTATCAGATTTGTAAGAAAGGAAGACTACAAACAATGCAGATTATAAAACCTAAAAAATAAAACATCAACCTACATAATTTATATTCATTATTAGCACAAAAATTTATTACCATAAATTGTAAATATATATAACATAATTTTTATTTGAAAATACATCACATTATTCTGGTAAGAGTTTAGCTCTGTCTCCATTTTGTTACAAGTTCGATACCTGGCAAGTGTCACAGTCTTATCGAAAAGGACTGAGGGAACATCAGCTACCTTGATTTGTCCTTGGTATATCTTTACATTCTCAGAGTTTTCAGCTGATTAGTAGTTCCATATCTTCTGCTTCGTTTATTACAGCATATTATAAACTCATTATACTGCGAGAATTTGTTTCTTTTTCCCTTCTTTCCCCCACCTTATAAGACTCCGTAGGTTAATACTTGTATGCTAAACTGTGATAGACATGCTGATCGATAAATTAAATGAATTTTCGTCGTGTAATCGTTGCAATGTGTGAATAAAATTTTATGAAAACGTAATTTCCTGGAAGGCTTTGAAGTAGATACTAAACATTTCATTTGAAACTATGGAGTTCTTTTCTGAGTAAAATATTTGGACAGTTACACATATTTGTTTAAAAGAATAAAAGATGGGAAAGCTTTTCAACTTTATATTGGAAGGTATGAAGTGGAATAATACACAATTACATGCCTGATACCATTGGTAAAGTAGAAGAGGGAAATATAATATAATATAATATAATATAATATAATATAATATAATATAATATAATATAATATAATATAATATAATATAATATAATATAATATAATATAATATAATATAATATAATATAATATAATATAATATAATATAATATAATATAATATAATATAATATAATATAATATAATATAATATAATATAATATAATATAATATAATATAATATAATATAATATAATATAATATAATATAATATAATATAATATAATATAATATAATATAATATAATATAATATAATAATATAATATATATAATATAATATAATATAATATAATATAATATAATATAATATAATATAATATAATATAATATAATATAATATATAATATAATATAATATAATATAATATAATATAATATAATATAATATAATATAATATAATATAATATAATATAATATAATATAATATAATATAATATAATATAATATAATATAATATAATATAATATAATATAATATAATATAATATAATATAATATAATATAATATAATATAATATAATATAATATAATATAATATAATATAATATAATATAATATAATATAATATAATATAATATAATATAATATAATATAATATAATATAATATAATATAATATAATATAATATAATATAATATAATATAATATAATATAATATAATATACAGCCCTGTATTGATCATAATTTTGGTTACATTCAGTGACAATCTTCATTAATATGACCTTTAAATGAGGCGTTCAAAAGTCAAAACTCCTTTTCCAAAGATTTTGAGATATTCAAGGTTAAAGTTGAATACACACAATTGATTCTGTGTTGTAGTCAAGAATAATATTGCATTCTGTGGGCTTTTTACTGAACTATAGAGTTAATCACTTTGACCACTGAAAATATGGTCAATTTAATACATTGCCAACTTAGAAACTCTGAAATAACCAAAAGTGGAGTTAATCAGGTTGACTTCTGAACGCCTCAAATATAATAATATTAAACTGCCCCCCATTGAGGGTAGCCCTTGTGGACTCAGTATATCCCAAAAAAAATTATTATACATATGTTAACATAGATACTAAATTTTAAAGAAGGAAAACAAAGAAAAGGGCGTGAAAAAGTACAATTGCTATTAATGTGGCACCTTGTGATTAATTAGGATTTATGTGTATGCATTTATTCAACTGCAATGGGTATATACCCGGTGACAGTGGTAACTAATTACACTCAATAATGACAATAATAAACTTAATTCGAAATTTTCTCGGGCTTCCAGCCGGGTCATAAGTTGGTGATCCACCGACGTTTTGAGGATGTTCAGCTTCCTCATCTTCAGGGTTAAGTGATATCTGAGGGTACCTAGCTCCTTAATTTATAGTGCCAGAGGGAGTCAGCCGAGGAGCTGTGCGCCGATTGGCTGTTATTAGTGCGGACCGCGGCGAGAACGTTGCCGACGTGTCATCTTGCTTTGTGCTTTCCGGCTGAATGACCTTGGGTCTCATGGTGGGCTTGGCGGACGAGTTCTCCGCTGATGACGGCCCGTTGTCCGGGCGGTGAGAAATTTAATAGCCGGTGACCATGCCGCCCTTAGTTGGAGACCCGAGTCCCGGTTCAGGTTACCGCGTTCCGCCACTATGGCCAGGGTTTCTTTTACTCTTCTATCCCAATAGCCCACACACTTTACCAGGACCTCGGTGTTATTGAAATTAGCCCTATGGCTTTTTTCACTGCAATGTTCAGCCAATCCGGATTTTTCGGGCTGCATTTATCTGATGCTTCTTTGATGTTCCGAAAGACGCATCGCTATTGTGCGTCCAGTCTGTCCAATGTAAGCCGCATCACATTCACACGGGATACGGTAGGTCCCTGGTACTCTGAGGCCTAGATCGTTGGATCACCAACTTATGACTGGAAGCCCGAGAAAATTTCGAATTATCACATCGCCAGGAAAGCTTCAGTAATAATAAACTTATTAATTAAAAATACAATTAATAATAATACTAATAATTAATACTAACAATAATTAATAATAATAATAATAATAATAATAATAATAATAATAATATAATAAATGGGAACATCCTAAATTAAACGAATCACGATCACTTAAAATAACATTTAAAATAAATCTAATTTGTATCTTAAACCTAAGTTCGAACTAAAACCCACGAGTATGATATGTTCATATCTGCACAAGTACCTTTCAACACTACACTCATTTCGCTTACAACTCACTCACTGCACTGGAACTACGACACATTTCACTGATTCTGTCCTGATTTCACGAACACTTCAAAAACAATTCACTGTTCAAATACTTTGCACTGCCACTATAAACTATAAATCTTCACTGACAGGAACACGTTTCACTTACACAATATAATTCTTCACTGATACAACACTTCAATAACAAAATATCATTTACACCCTTTAAATACTGTGTATAATTACCGTCTATTAGTAAAGTCCTTAAGCCTATTTTTAAATACATTTTTGGTTGTTGGTAAAGCCTTTAGTAAGTCTGCAGGTAAAGCATTCCAGTCCCTGATTTGGCAAGATTTTTTTAACACAATGTCATCCCTCAGAGATGTTGGCAGAGCAAACTGCCGTCGAAATTTTTCGAAAAAAGCTGGTATAGTCCCTTGAGCACCTGTGAGCAAGCCGAATACCTCAACGTGAATTAAGGTATATTTCAGCTTGAAATAGTTGACTGTATGCTCATACATCAACTTCTTCTCAAGGTGGACCTCGGCTGACTGATGACATTCTACTTCAAAACGTATCGTGGGGTCCACAATGATGCCCTGTTTAGTGTCAGCATTGTACGCTAAAATATCTACTCGTCTCGTTGACCCATTTTCAGCTAGACAGGAGATTTCTTCTTCTACTATCCATTCTATTCTTCTACTTTGTGTAACTAATAGATGTTACTGTGGTAACACAGAATATTAACTAGCACTAACTTTGAATGATCTGGCACATAACTTAATGTTTCCGTAACAGTTTTGTTCCCATCGGCTTTGATTCCACTGAATTTCATTCTCATCTGATAAGTTTTTAGACGTATAAAATCATTCGTTACTTAGTGTGAAATATCTATATTTATGTAAAATTTGAATTAAATTTTTTTCATACCAAAAAGAACGTATAAAAATTCCAAACTTCATAGTAAAAATCGAAACATTTAGTATCCTTGAGATGTTATTCAATATACACTTTATAGACTTCGCAATGCTTTCTAATTTTATTTCATCATAGACGTGTAATTTGAGTATTTATTTTTTCTTGTCATTTCTCGAGAGATCTTGTGTTAAACTTCTTTAGAGATGGCCATTATGTATGTAAGAAAATAAGTACAAATATGTAGTGTCCAGTAAATGTTGAGCGCATGAATTATCAAATATGAGTTGTAATTTAGAAACGTGTAGTAGTTTTTCTCTCTTCATTAGATGTGTATTAAAGTAAGTTTCTTTATAATTGCTCTGTGTATTTATGTGAACATGATGAGCCAGAGAACTCGAAAGCTTTTCAGGAGCTCATATCTGTTGTAATATTACAGAGGGAACATTTTCTAGTGTATTCAGACAAGAAACTTGGCTCAAAGAGTTGAAAGTAAAGAAGGTCTATACAGTGGAACCACGAGACAAGGCTATAGTTAGTTCTTGTTAGGATTTTGAATTCAATGATTTCAAGCAATGCACTTAATGTTGTATGTATTAAATATTGCCCATATTTACATAAATTGTGTTAGCCTATCTTAGTTGGCAAAAAACGAAAAATATTTCTTTTGATTTGAAGAGAGAGTAGTTCACTTACATCCTTAATTGATGGTTTTTGTTTATCTTTTTTGCCATTTTAACACACATCTTCTTCATATTTAAAGAAGTTTCGAAATTGCCACATATACTTCCTTGGTCACAAGATATTCTTCTTGTTGTTCCACGAAAAGATGTAAATCGTGCTATGTTTGGGGATAACTGCAATCATGAAATCAATATACAGTATAATCCTTTTTCAATATACAGGGTGGAAGTATATACCTCTGCAGATTTTAACAGCTTATTCCATGGATAGAGCACAACAAAAAGTTCTAATACCATTTTCGTCCCAAATGCATACTTTTCTCAGAAAAAAATTATTTTTCCCTAAATGTTAACACTGTTTTATTCAATATGTATCATCTATATGATTCTGATTTTTACTCTTATCATTAGAAAAAATGATAAGGAATAATTTATCCCTTTACAGTTTTAAAATACTGGCAACCCTACTGTAGTGGCTAAGGGACAGAATGCTGTTATTCAGTCCAAGTGCATATGTGTATTTTTAGGTAGGCTGGCAATGCATTGTTGTCGAACTACAGACATGGACAAATTATTAGACTAAAATGTTTTCTTGGAAACATAATATAATTCGTCATATCAACTATCAGTATAATTCACAGAGTCTCTATTGTTGTAAATATGATTGTTGACATCTGGTATATTTTTCTCGTGGTTAAGTATATTTTTTTCTGGCTATGTTGGTACTACTGGTGTTTTAATTATATACTGAGAATATTCTCCCATGGCCTGCAAGAAGACTGGACATGAACGAAATTGAAAATCTGTGATCCGGTGTTGTCAGGGGTGACCATGTCTTGAAAGTTTTTGATCAGACCTCGTATACGGACTTTCAGCTTAATTTTCTAATTAACCATGCACTTAATTACAAAACGCATAATATGTTTTTTATTTATTTTAATGTATTCTATTTTCTCCCTTCAATTCGCACAGTTATCACTTCCACCCTGTGGTAAATATACAGAATTAATTGAAATGTTTATTTTAATACATTAAAACTTCATGTTCAGAAACTTTAATGTCGACAGTTTGATTTGATGGTTAGGTATTGGCATTATAATTGAAGGCGTGATTGTTGGACTAACTTTTTTATCTACTATTTCTTAGATTTCTCTTCGGTTTCTTCTGCCTGATTTCAGGCTTCATCTTAATATAATGACTGTTACCTTCCATTTTTTGTCCAGAATGTTGGCAGTGAAAATCATCAGCATGCCTTTTTTTTTCAGAAGAGAAATAAAAGTGAAGATTGCATGGCACAAAGAAATCTCTCTGTTCTTGAGTGAAAGGGTTCAGGAAAAATTCGTCAATTATTTCTTCCTGTACCAGCACTGAATATTGAAATAAAGTAATACATTACTTTGAATCTTGCCATTTTAAGCAAAGACGTGATTACATCAGTAAATAAATTCATTATAGGACTAGAATTTGCAGAGAAAGTTGTTGGGAGCAATAAATACACTAAATTATTTTGTATCTGAAGATAAAATTGTTTGTAAGAAATTGTCAGGTTCCACTGTACTTTGAGAGGTTATGATGCTAGCATGTTTACTATTGGTGAGCAGTACAGAAGAGTCTTTATATGCAGTCTCATACTTGCACAACGGGAATGTTTTGTTGATTCGTGCTTCACGTGTTAACAGAAGTGAGCATATTTTTTCAGTAGTATTTAAAATGCAGAACTTGAAAGAGATAACAAAATGTTTGGGTTGTGCAATGTATTGAACTATTCAGTATACCTAATAACATCTAATTCCCGTCATTAGGCAATGTTGCCAACAGTTGTAATGAAACTTATTACTGTTAACTGTCTGCCCTGAAATGATTAAAATAATTTTGTAAAAAAAAGGAAATGATTTTTGTTTTATTTTCATATTGAAAAGATCTTTCCCTCGAAAGAGAGAAAAATCATAGAATGACCTCAACCATTTGTTAACATCTGATCCTTGACAAACTCAATCCAGAGGTAATGGAACCACTAATACTGGTGTTAGTGGACATTGAAAAGGAACTGAATTGGATCTGTCAGTGATAGAGAAACTGTGAACAGGAAGATTCTGGATTAAAAGTTTGGTAGAAACGGGATTCTTCAGCTCTCCATAACTTCGAGGAAAGTCTTGAGATCCATTCAACTGCCTAAAACTGGATACCACTGCTTTTCCAGGGTTAAAAGGTGCTGACCACAGTTCTGTCTTCTAGTTCCGAGGTTAAGGAATGAAGAAGCTCAATCCTACTGGCCCGTCTGTTTCATTGAATCCTGCATGGATGCTATTTTTATGGACATTCAAACTGTGATGATATGTATAGGTAATACAGAGGCCATGCATGTTTTCTGACTTGGCCACATGCATCAACATCGCTTAAAATGTAGTAACCATGGATTACGAAACCATGGTTAAAATGTAATTTCTGTGCACCATTCTTAATCATCGGTTACTTACACATGGTTAGCTGACACCCCATTTAACCAGGATAGAGTCTGTGATTGTACATTGTTTGTACAAAATGACGAATGAAAGCATCCATACCTCTGCAGAGATAATGGTCAATGTCTAGCCCGGTTCAGACGGTGCGTGTTTCTGCGATGGATTCCAAGGTGGCTGCGTGGATGGGTAGCCTGCGTGCTCACTGGCTGCCTCCCATGTTGCCTACGGTGATGGTAGTTGTTCACACTGAGCTGGCTCTTTTCACAGTTCAAATTGGAAAATCATCTGCTGTTTCATCTGTTGCCAACACTCATGGTCAAGAAGAAACTAAACCGTGAGTGGAAAACAACTGAAGTCCTACATTAACAGTAGTAAATGTCGTAATAAAGTAATTAAGCCATAAGTGCAAAGCAGCGAAAGTCCGATACTTAATTGTTGTTTCTTAGAAACTAAAGAATATAGGAAAAAACAGGTTTAGTTGGAAAACAACGAACATGGCAACATGGTTTCAGTGGTGATATTATATGATCATCTTTGGTTTCCAGCCTGCAAACCATCACGAAAAATAGCAAGGAACCTACCCTCGAAATCCAGAGCGCATTACTTCCGGCGAGTGACCACGCAGGCTACCCATCTGCGCAGCCACCTTGGAATCCATCACAGAAACACGCACCATCCGAACCGGGCTTAAGAATGACTGCACTTATTCTGTCTTACATCAAAATGAATGTATCATATATTTTCGCATTTCATTTGTTTGCCTTTGAGTGCTGTTATGTTTACGGGTTGCATTTCTTTGTTTTTCAGTGCTGTTAGGTTAGAATCATACAAAATGGAAAATTAAAAGTGAAAATGAATATATCACAATGTGAGTCTGAAGTATTGTTATTTATTACTAGATTTAAATATGGGGAATCCTAAATATGTTATATTAAAAAAAAAGATTGAATATCCATACAGGAAACATATGAAGAAGATTAGTAGGAATGTGTGTACAATACAGGGCCCTAATTATAGCAGGGAAGTATGCAATATCGTAAGATTCATCCATAACTTCTCTTTGTTCAGCTTGTAATGTAGAAAAAGAGGTACTCGAGTTTTCCCCATTAAAATACTGAAAATATCAGTTGCATAGAATCGTAATTTAAACAGCTGATTCATGGGAGAAATAGGACTGTTTGTAGGTTATTCCAAGTGATTCATTTGTTGCAGCAGAAATGACAGGTAGATTTTGATAAAATTATTCCTTCTGAAATTTTCTATCACTTAATTCCTCGTAAGAATTCTCTTTCCACTAATAAAACTTCACGCTATCATCCGTATCCAAGTACAATACTAATCATCTTCTAAATAATCAGCTGTAGATCTGGCCACCATTCTGTTTTACTAGGCCTGTTAATCACTGGTTATTTACTTTAACCACTCAAATATGGCCAGTTAGAGATTACCGTGGTTAACCTCCTGTTTAAGCCCTAACCGAGGTCGATGCACTGTAAAAATGCTTAATCAAGGGTTAGGTAGCAATTTTAATTGCTGGTCACATTAACAGACATTGATGCATGTTGCCATTAGAATTAATGTTTATGACTATTTGCACCATGTCGTAGTATAGAATAAAAACTTATTACTTTACAGCCATCTTGCCTTCAGATGCGAAAAATTGCTTCATAGTATGAAATCTTTAGATTTCTTATGATATGTTGCAAATAGCTTGGAAATGATTCAGTGTTACGTCTCTGAAAGTTCCAGGTAATTAAATAAATTTTATTATGTTAAAGGTGAGTATTAATGACTTTCTTCCAGTTTTTGTTACTTTCTCATCTGTCATAATATCCAGCTAAGGAACATGCAATGAAAAGGTAAGTCTTACAGCAACACATCTTGGATGTCGAGGTGCACTATTTATAAAACTTACAATAACAGAACAGCAGATATACAGTGCTCAAAAAATTGTTGCACATTTGTTAATTGCAAACTAATCATCACAGTGGACACGGGTTCGATCCCCAACGTACCCCCAATTGATAACTTGAGTTGGGCAAGCCCATGGACCTGGTAACACTACCTACCGGGGTACCTTATGCGCAGGGTTGCCAGATATCCCGATATAAAAATCCCGAGTCCCACTTCAATTTGAGGCGGGACGTGAAAAGTCCCTCCTTCAGAAAATTAACATCACTTGTATGATTTTATTGTTACCTAGTAACATTGTAAGCAATGTTCGTAAATATGATCATATTACCCCATCCCTGGAAGCAATAGGTTGGCTTAAACTAGATAAGAAAAGAAATTTACATTCACTTCTCTTTCTCTTCGAAATCTTGAACTCTTCTATTCCTTCGTACCTGTCGTCTCGCTTCACTTACCTTTCTTCCCACCACAATCTGAACACACGCTCTCGCCATGAAACAATACTAACAATACCATCCCATCGCACCTCCTCATACTCATCCTCTTTCACAATAGCTCTGCCAAGACTCTGGAACTCGCTACCTGCTAGCATCAGGGACTGTCGAAATAAAATTCAATTCAAATGCAAACTTACTAGGCACTTGGTCAGTAATTGAGACTCGTTCAGACATGGTTTCTTGTAAATAGTTCTTTTAATCTACCACAAAATATTTCAATATCCGGTAATTTCATCACTATAGAATTTTGTTATTGTAGGTTTAATTAGTAATTTAGTAAATACAAAAATATTCTTTGTTCTTAACTTCTATGATAAAATGTCTAGCTTTCATTAATCAGGTATTCTTGTCGTACTTTAATTTTTATTGTAATTGTAAATTTAATATTAATTGTAATCTTATTGTTCATGTTATAGTTGTAATCCCCTGGTAGAGGGGCAGAGAAGGCCTGACGGCCTTATCTCTACCAGGTTAAATAAATAAATCTAATCTAATCTAATCTAATCTATTTTCTTCTTGGCATAAATAATTACATTACACTTAAAATTAATTTTTTAACAATGTAGGTTTTCACATTGGGAAAAACGAATATTTTGGCAAGTGTAAGGTTTGTAACAGAGAATTCAGTGGTGAATGATTTAAAAAGAGACGTTCATCAGAAATGCATGGTACAGAAAATGGAAAACAGCTTGTTAAAAATGCTAAAATCCAGTGATAAATATGTATATAAACTCTTAAAATGTATACTGTATGTTAAATGATGGGTTTTGAGCACTAATAGGCTGTTACAAAATAAATATGAATTTAGATATCAATAAATTTTATGTCATTTTAATCAATTAATGAACATTAAAAATTAAATATTTTGTCACACGTGATGCATCTTTTGGAATTTGTGCTTTACTGTTAATAAACAATTGGGGAAAACTATGAGAACTGCTATTATGCCAGTAAGTTAATTTTTGCAAAAACATATTATTCCCACAAGCCCTTGAGAAAGACACCAGAGAAACGTGATGTAACTTACAGCCAGATAAATACTGTTTTGTACTTAAAAACCTGCATCTACAATTTGATTTTTATTAAAAATTAAAATTTTGAGTTCATATTAGCCACTAACTGCATATACGTGGAAGGATAGTTTGTATTCCTATTTTTAAGACAAAAGTAAGTCCTGTATTATATGGTGGAAAAAAAATATATATATGTCCCTCTTTGGTATATCTAAAATCTGGCAACCCTGCTTATGCGGAACTTAGACAATGCAAATATTTTATGAGTAACTTTGCACGATAATGTAAGTTCGCCTACTACATGACTGAGATTTATAATGCCTAATCATGTGATATTTTGTTTGTAAGATGGCAAATATTCCATTTTAAAATGTGTATGAATATTTTACAATCACTTGCTTGAGATTATTATGATTATTTTTATTATTATTTTACTAGTGACAGGTATTTCATTATTCCTCAATTTTTACCCATATGAAGCCAGTTGTGTAGACCAATTTACCGAGAGTCGTTGGCCAGGGTGCGCCGTAGGAGGCTGGTCTACGCTATACCCAAGATGAGATGAAGATTTGAGATGCCACAAAGGAACTGGAGCTCCCAGAGAAAACCCCTGTGTTACCTGGACCACGGGCTTGCTCAACATAAGTTATAAATTGGATCGAACCTGGGCCCACAAGATTACAAGTCTAGCACTGAAGTCACTAGACCACCGTAGCTTAGATATTAATATTTTGGTACCAATATTTACTACAGTCGAGCTCACATCTTCCCCACCCCTCACCACCTCCCATTAAAAAGGCAAATCCTTAACGTTTATTATTATTATTATAATAGTAATATCAAGCCACTGGCGTAGCTTAGTCGACTGAGGTGTTTGCCTGCTGATCTGGAGTAGCGCTCGTGCGTGGGTTCGATCCCCACTTGGGCTGATTACCTGGTTGGATTTTTCCGATGTTTTCCCTACCGTAAGTCAAATGTCAGGTAATCTATGGCGAATCTTTGGATTCATCTCTCCATCACCAATCCAAACAACGCAAAATAACCTAGTCGTTGATGCAGCATCGTTAAATAACTAAAAAAATAGGCCTAATTATTATTATATAATTATGCTTAATCTAAACCTAGCGGGCGTACTTTATTGCAATTTGATATTCTGGATAATAATCACAGTCTAGTATAGCCTATACAGTCACGCAGCTTGAGTTGTGAGAGTACTAGGAACAATAGACTGTGCTGGTACTATTTCTCATTGTGATGAGGCGACAGTAGCGATCCTAGTGGTTAGCAATTATGTATGGATGCATATTCCCTACGTACTGAGCTTCGTAACTATATACTATATATTCCAATCCAGCATAAATTTCTAAGCTTCCTTAATCATCAAAATGCGTAGGCTTGATAGCTTGATTCATATGAAAAATGAAGATCAAAGGAGCGTACTTTAGGTCTATGCGAATTTCCGTAATGAGTCATGTTTGAAAGGTGGTAGCATAGTGTTATTGTAGAGGTTAGAAATACCGTGTGTAAGAATGTGATTTTTGAAAACGAATATTTTAAGTCTTGGAAAACTACTAGTACAGAAAGGCCATTTCGTAGCACTTTTGATACCACTTAAAAGTCAAGAACAATATTGAGGTACGGCTATTTTTAGTTTTAGTCTATATACTGTAATATATAACTATTAGATTTGCAAGGCGGGAACTGATTAGGCCTACTTGGAATTACATTATCTGTAATATATAGTATATATGTAGAATGTCTGCTATAGCTATATTACACTGAATTTTGAATGAATATCATTAAGTAATTTACTGTGCTTATAACTAAGGAAACATCTTTATTCACATATGCCTAAGTTCTCGAGGTTGGGTTACATACTAAGCGCATAATAATTATTATGACATGTTTTCTGCTGATTTTTATTCGTATCAATTGTATTTACTTCTAAATGGCTTTCAAACGTGGTTAATTAGCCACAGCGTAAGCTAACCTAGAATATCAATTCATATTATTATATCAGCATACAGCAACGTACTGTTCACAATATTACAGAATACGAACTTCACTATTAGAGGAAAAAGGGTATAAGTGTACGATTTAGTCGTGTACTCGGAATTAACCTTGGCTTTTATATAAGGCCACCGGCGTGCTCTAGAAGTGCCAAACGCGACTCTTTGAGATTGCACTCCGTCGTGGATTCGAATCCACTTCGGACAAATTACCTGGTTTCTTTTCTCCCCCTCTCGTGTTAGTATTTCTTATCTTTAATCTGTAATGCGAATGCCAAGCGATTCCATGGTAGATATTAGCAATATTAATCCTATGCACTAAATGAAGCAACTTTTCCAGCTGCAAATTCGTAGACTGTAGAAACCTTGACTAAACTAGCTCTGAGGTAGTTCCCTTCGTACTCCGCTTATAGTCTTGCATATACGAATCTGTGACAGATTAGGTTTGATAAGTTTAGGAATCTTAAAAAAAAAAAAAATAAATAAATAAAAACATATAAATTCAACGATTTTCACTTCCGAAATCATCGGAACTACCTCATGTTGAATTACCCTGAATTTACATATGCTGTGTTGAGATGTGTCTAGGTTCATTGTGCATGTTTTGACGCAGAAAGGTTTTTCTCAAAGTTTAATTTAATAAAATTGTTAATGACTGTAGGCGCAGAATGGAAGAAAATAATATTGTGACTTCTGCTATGCTTTCGTTCTACAAATAGAAATAACGTTTTTTTTTTCAGCGTTGTAAAGTTGTGTTTAATTTCAATATGTAGAAGAAATTGATTTATGAAACCTATTTATAATTTATTTTGACGTCTCTTACGTAATATAGGGTTATTTTCTCACGTAAAAATTACTTTCCAGTTATACGAAATTATTGCGATTGTCTTACAACTAATTAGCAGTAAAACGCAAAATATAATCTTTTTATCACGATTTTTTTTTCCTCGAAATTCATTTGAAATTCTGTGGTCTCTAGCCCATGATGTAAGTTATTCGTCGACTGCAACACAAAGCAAATAAACAGTAAACAACTGCGGTGAGTGATACCGGCTTAGGAAAAACTAAGACACAGTAATCAAACGGGGCACGACCCACGCCGCCTTTTATTGTACACAGTAGAGGGACTCTAGAGCACAGTTAACCTGAAACCACCATCCTCTCTCCTATCGGGCACTAAATTTCGCTGCCTAATAATAATAATAATAATAATAATAATAATAATAATAATAATAATAATAATAATAATAAAACAACCTACTTTGCACAGAGAGAGAGAGGGCGGGGGGAGAGTTACTTCTAAGAAGTCGCACCCTATAAGTCAGCTATGCTTTGAGGCTCACCTTTCCCCCTCAACCAGTTATTAAATTAATAATGAATATTTGCTTACTTGAAAGAAGAGTAAAAGTAAGTTCAGGTTCTGGTATTATGTTATTTATTTCAGAGGCAAGTAGGGAGACTTCAGGAAATTCTGTGCGGACGAAGTAATGAAGGTAGGCCTAAAGAATTTCATTTTACATAATTATGTTAATATGTTTCGCATTTTGTTTTATGTTTTGTCGATTGTTGACTGGAGAGCGTCTTCAATAGTAGGCTGCTACTAATTCAAGTCTTGTTTTGATTCACACACTTCGCAACACGTTTTTCCCTCTCTAGGTTCAGCATTTTAACATGTACAGTACTGCAACTTGACGGCAGAGTTGCGAGAAATCGAGAGGTTAACAATTTTTTAATTGTTGATCAGCTTAAACATTTTTATCTCGAAAAGGAAACATAAACGAGCAAAATTGTATGGTATTAAACGTTTTTTTTAGAAATATTTCAAAGAATAACCATCTGAAATTAATGACATTACTTACAATTCATCCTACGTATAAGCCTATAAGCACATTGAAACACGAATACAACATATCTTAAGGCCCATTCACAATGAAAATTAAACATAACCGTAACATAAACACAAGTTTGCGCCCAGGCTACCAAATGGGATCATTCACAATGATTCACATAAGCATTGACTTAAACATTACCGTAAGACGTTAACATGGAAGTTTGCAAACTTTAAACTTTCATGCTTATGCTTACGTGATTTGCAAACAGAACAGAATCGTGGAGCGCTGAAGTATACGGCAGAATATGAGGAAATGGCGTCGTTGTTATGTTTCCATGGTTACCAAGTATGTTTGCTGTTATGTTTATGTTCCCATCGTGAATGATGGTATGACTTCTTGATTTTACTGTAACGTAAAGTTAACGCTTACGTTATGTTTAATTTTCGTTGTGAATGAGCCTTTAAACACTCAACTGAATTTGAGAACGCACACCCCGCACGATATAATATTTATTATTAGTCAGAAGCACACTCCCACTAATATACACACACCTCCAACCCAAAACGAAACGAAGCAGCAAGACTCCGAAACCACGCGTAAAACCACACTAGACTGTTTGAGAATGGCGAACATCACATCGAAACTGGTCCCAAAGGTGTAGTACCTTCTTAAGTTTCAATGACTAACACAGTTTAACAAGTTCTAATGTTTCATCATATTTGATTAATATTAAAAGTGTTCGTGCATCAAGAAGAACAAAAACTGTAATTGTTGCAGTTTGAAGTATTTGCAACTCAAAACTGTTAACCGAAGAGATACACTGATGCGTTTATCTATGACCTCCCGGGCACAAAATGAACTTCACTTATGCTTATCATAGTCTGACTGGAGACCTCAAGGCAGAATCGTTGGGTAGGAAAGAGGGTTAAGTCTTTGTGTGCTGTAGTTTTCTTGGCAACATGCCAGTTAGCAGAGCAGAATCTGCGAATTTGGATCAGGGCAGTGAACGCTGCATACACAAATTGTGTTATCGTATTTTATTTGCCTATGAATAACAGTGTATTATTTGCGGACTCGTAGATAAAGTTCGTGAACTTATATGTCTAGACAAAGAAAAATTTAGTTATACTTACTTACTGGCTTTTAAGGAACCCGGAGGCTCATTGCCGCCCTCACATAAGCCCGCCATAGGTCCCTATCCTGAGCGAAATTAATCCAGTTTCTATCATCATATCCCACCTCCCTCAAATCCATTTTAATATTATCTTCCCATCTACGTCTCGGCCTCCCCAAAGATCTTTTTCTCTCCGGCCTCCCAACTAACACTCTATATGCATTTCTGGATTCGCCCATACGTGCTGTATGCCCTGCCCATCTCAAACGTCTGGATATAATGTTCCTAATTATGTCAGGTGAAGAATACAATGCGTGCAGTTATGTGTTGTGTAACTTTCTCCACTCTCCTATAACTTCATCCCTCTTAGCCCCAAATATTTCCCTAAGAACCTTATTCTCAAACACCCTTAATCTCTGTTCCTCTCTCAAAGTGAGAGTCCCAGTTTCACAACCATACAGAACAACAGGTAATATAACTGTTTTATAAATTCTAACTTTCAGATTTTTTGACAGCAGACTAGATGACAAAAGCTTCTCAATCGAATAATAACACGTATTTCCCATATTTATTCTGTGTTTAATTTCCTCCCGAGTGTAATTTATATTTGTTACTGTTGCTCCCAGGTATTTGAATTTTTCCACCCCTTCAAAAGATAAATTTCTAATTTTTATATTTCCATTTCATACAATATTCTCGTCACGAGACATAATCATATACTTTGTCTTTTCGGGATTTACTTCCAAACCTTGCGGCGGTCGTCGGTCGTCGTCGTTGTCCACGACGCCTTTCCTTGCCCTCGGCTGCCAGCTCCGTCGTGTATGTAAAAGTATCTCAAGGAGACACGTTGATGTCAATAATTAAAGATGTACACTAATTAATTTGGGCGCCAGCCTCCTCGAGATTACTCCGGTAGAGTATGAGATTTCCCAGGTCAGCTGCAAAACGGTTGGGACATGGGGTTTGGGAGACGTGCTCGTAGGTTGAAATGATGTAGGCGCACACCAGAAGTTGTTGGTAAGAACTATGAAAACGTTTATTATTATTAAGTGTTCGTTTCAGATTAGCAGAAATGCGCGTCCAAGTGTATAATATCTTGCTCTCACTTCCTACAAGTTGGTAGACTAATTTCTGTCTTCGCGTAATTATATGTTTTATACTATAAAACACAGTAATATAACGGAGAGTTGATAACGTGATGACAATTTATTCTTAATGTAATAATAATGATGAGAAAAGAATTCAGACTTATAATAATGATACAACACACGAATTCTTACTACACCCACTAAAAATTCTAAGTCCGTAAATTGTTATCCTTCCGAGTTAGGTTCGCCGAGAATATGTGGAGTGCGTCTTCTCCGCACGCTTGCTATATGCCCTCTGTCTATCTGCCAAATCTATCCTCTACTTGCAACCACCAAACATACAATTTCGCCCTCCTATCTATAAATCACATGTTTCTATTAAGAATCCTGATTGGCCATAATTACTCCTACGTCACTTAATACGCGCTCTTCAAAAATGCTCGTTAACTAGGTCCTCCCCTATTTCCAGTGTTTCCTGACAATTCTCTGACATACACCAGATCACTTCTTTTTCGAACCTGGCTTGGCGTCATCTTGCTGACCACCCGCAGGCAAAGTCCACACATTCCCTCATCGGTCAACTCCACGCCTGGACACATGTTTCCTGTCCGCGTAGCGTCGCTTCGGCCTTCCTGCCCACCTGTTACTTCCGCCTCACATTCTGGACCTTTCTTACACGTCCACGCTTCCTATCCATATAAGAATATTAACACGAAATACTAATCTGATGAAAACCTCCTTATCCTATACGAGGAACCGTCTTAACCCATCGCTTTACTTGCTTCCAGTAGAATTCCCGTGTTTTCCCTATCGTTAGTGGATTTAGTCCTAACATATTCACGTCATCCGCATAGACAAGCAGCTGATGTAACCCGTTCAATTCCAAGGTAAAGTATCCCCGTCACATGCCATGAAGGCACTTGGGGGCATGGAGGTAGAGCCCCATGCTTTCCATGACCTCGGAACTAGAATGAGGTTAGTTATATTGTACTCATATATACACGCCCACACAGAAATCCACACTTCCACAGTGCTTTGAGTGGAGTTTGTGGTGAACTTACAGCGGACCGCAATACAGTTTCTCGTTGGACCACTCGTTTTCGTGATGGTCCTGTCAGCAAGTTTGCAGTGTCCAGACGTTTCTGCTTCTGTTCAGCTGTCAAGCAGTGAGGGACCCATCGCGCAGAAATTGTTCTCTTCTTCAAATTCTTTGTCAAAATACGGAATACTGAACTTGGTGAAATTCCTGTAGCTTCAGAAAGTCCCTCACACGTCGCTTTATGATTTTTTTTTGAAGAAGATTCACCACAAGTTTCACGCTTTGTTCATGTGTTGATGTTTTCGGCCTTCCTGGTCTTGTATCATCGTCTAAGCTGACACGAAAACGAGTAGCCAAACGAGAAACTACTACGATCCATTGTAAGCTCACCACAAACTCCCCTCGGCTATAGATTTCTGTGAAATTTTGCCACATAAAGATTCGATTTTTGATCTCCAATCGTTACAGTACCCGAGACACGTGTAGGCTCCGTTTCTAGCACTCGTTACCTGAACACAAGGCACGCTATGGACGAAACGTACACACGTGCTGCTTCCGCAATCTTTCAATTGCAACTGACATAATTTTCACTGGCGTTGCGTCATCCACTTCACAGTTCTACCAACCGGTGTATTATTTATGAAATAATCGTCGTGCGTTATTTATATGTGGTCTGGTTACCATGGCAATGCTATGTAGAGGAGTTCCGAAATAGTCTGTATTACAATCTAGCCAACAATGGAGCATATTTTGAACATTTAGTTTAGTAACTAAATTCAGAAAAATACTCAAAATAAACTGTATTTTAATCCTACAACTAACTGAAATAACAGCAATCCAGGTTGCCAGGCGACGATAGAAAACAAAAAACGAATGAGATGTATATGAACAATTGAATATTCTATCAAATTTTTAAGAATCATTATCATAATATAGGCGTATACACGACTTAAGGGATCGTATGCAAAGATTTTTAAACTTATTTGGCTCCCTTTATGAGATCTGCGAACCCTTAACATAGTCTTTGAACTTAATATATGGCACGTTGAAATTTATTTTCACCTGGATTTTTTATTTCAAATGATTATCAATCCATGTATTGTGGGTCCCTATCACCACGGCATGGCGCGTCCTCATCATCGAGGAGACGGCCTAGATATGGAGGGTAGCTGCGAATATATTGAATAAGCAGTCGCGGACAGCCGATGAGGGGTGGTCCTCCAGCTTGGGGGTTGGGCGAAGGGCTAACAACCCATCACCGTAAAAAACAGCTTGTTACGAATCCTTCAAATAATCCTCGGAATGGGACTGATTCTGGGGCACGACCACAGCAAAGGAATAAGGTTTTGAGATTTGGTACTTGGAACATTAAATCCAGACGTTTGAGATGGGCAGGGCATGTAGCACGTATGGGCGAATCCAGAAATGCATATAGAGTGTTAGTTGGGAGGCCGGAGGGAAAAAGACCTTTGGGGAGGCCGAGACTAGATGGGAAGATAATATTAAAATGGATTAGAGGGGAGTGGGATATGATGACAGAGGATGGATTAATCTTGCTCAGGATAGAGACCAATGGCGGGCTTATGTGAGGACGGCAATGAACCTCCGGGTTCCTTAAAAGCCAGTAAGTAAGTAATGATTATCACTTTGCTGTTTATGGTGTCTGTGAAATGAAAATAAGGACCATTTCAAATTAGGCCTTAGCATTGAAAAGAGTCACTGATAAAACACAAAAGGGACAAGTATTAAAAGTTCCTTATATTTTTTAAATTTTATTGGGTTATTTTAAGACGCTGTATCAACATCTAGGTTATTTAGCGTCTGAATGAAATGAAGGTGATAATGCCGGTCAAATGAGTCCGGGGTCCAGCACCGAAAGTTAGCCAGCATTTGCTCGTATTGGTTTGAGAGAAAACCCCGGAAAAAACCTCAACCAGGTAACTTGCCCCGACCGGGATTCGAATCCGGGCCACCTGGTTTCGCGGCCAGACGCGCTGACCGTTACTCCACAGGTGTGGACTCATATTCTGGAGCATTTTTATTAAATACATCATTATTTTTGTCTACTGCACCTTCATTGAGGGTATCTAGTGAAAATTTTAGAATACAAGTATCTCTATATAACTGAAGACCATTAACCAAGATTTATAGTTCGCTCGGAAGCGGGTTTGATCCCCGCTTGGGCTGATTACCTGGTTGGGTTTTTCCGAGGTTTTCCCCAACAATAAGGTAAATGCCAGGTAATCTATGGCGAATCCTCGGCCTTATCTCGCCAAATACCATCTCACTATCACCAATCTCATCGACGCTAAATAGCCTAGTAGTTGATACAGCGTCGTTAAATAACCAACTAAAAAAATAATGGTTCACTCAGTGCTGGTGGAGTTTTCGACGACAAGACAGGCATTTAGAAAAAGGAAATTGACAATTTCAAAATTATACAAATTTGAAAGACACGCCCATCGTAAAGTTTTGCTAAAAAAAGAGTTGCATTTGATTGAGCTTTCTGTTTATATCACCCATGCTCAAAAAGCATTGCAATAGGAAGTTGTTCTAGTTCTGGGATTTTTGGGGTCCCGATGAAGTAAACAAAATTCCTCTCAGACATAGCACGCGATTCCTGGTCACTCCAGTCGAATCCTGGATAGTTGGGAACCCGACTCATAGTCCATCTTTGACAATAAAAAAAAACACAATTGTCTCGGAATTTATGCATTTTTATCGTAAAATATCTAACTTTATTTAGTGGTTAAAATAGTAGACCTATACTTTCATGAAAGAAAACGTAGATCCACAAAAACATTTTAACACAAATTGTATCAAATTCTTAATACTGATTAATTGGTTTCATGATTTAAAGTTATAAAAAATAATTCATATATGATTTCAAGTTCATGACCTTCAGATTGTGACTAAGAGATACGACTTTGCTAACGCAGTATACTGGTAGCATCTCTCTCTGATTCTGGACTTGAATTTGCAATTAATGATACTCATAGAAATGACCCTATAATGTTATCGGTTTTTGGTTCGATAGCTAAAAAACAGCTTCTAGCTCTGAACCAAAAATAAAACAAAAGTGTATTTTAAAACTTTCTAAAAGAAATCTCTACGCTGGTTATATTATGTCCGTCTCAAAAGTAAATGTCGGTTTTTTAAGGCAGGTGTTTTATATGATTTTAATTCTTTTATTTAATTGGGTGTTGTAATTGAAAGTGTAATCCCAAAACTCGCTCAGTTCATTTGGCCACTCTTATTTTATTTATGCTCGACCATGCCGAAATGTAGTAATTATACACCTGGTAGTAGCCCTTTAATGCACCTCATTAAAGTACACCTATTCATTATAGTTCAGTTGTTCAGCCAATGAGAAATCACCATTGTAGCATTATAAAACCGCAAGTATCGATTATTCTCGGATATGCAATCGAAAGACAACTAGCGAAAACGCACGGAAGCTGGCAATGCAATACTGTCGCAGAAGGTTATGTTCTGTTACTATAATAATTAGCGTTAATTGTAAATATTATTCAAATAAATTCAATTTGTCATCTCGTTTTTCAATTCTAAATCAATTTACAGGTTATATCAAGACTAATCTTCATGTTATTCTCTAGATTACATCAAGGTCAATGACATTCGTTCCTCGGAAAAATCAATACTTTCGCGTCTGCGCACATCTCATAATTTAGCAGGTCAGTTTCGCTCTTCACTTAGATAACCATAACATGAATACTTATGAATAATTTCAAGTTAGAAATATGGTCGAGCATAAAAAGTCGTATGAAACTTGCCTATAATGGTAATTAAGACGCTCGTATGAAAATTATGAAACTCGCTTGCGCTCGTTTCATAAACAAACATACTCGCGTCTTAATTACTACCATTATAGGCTCGTTGCATAATGTACTATTATTTTAGTAGGTTATTTTACGACGCTTTATCAACATTTTAAGTTACTTAGCGTCTGAATGATATGAAGGTGATAATGCCGGTGAAATGAGTCCGGGGTCCAGCACCGAAAGTTACCCAGCACTTGCTCATATTGTGTTGAGGAAAACCCCGGAAAACTAGGCAACTTGCCCCTACCGGGAATCGAACCCGGGCCACCTGGTTTCGCAGCCAGACGCGCTAACTGTTACTCCATACGTGTGGACTGGCCACTTTTATGATTTATAGATATATGTTTGAGGGGATCCGATCTTTTCGTGACACTTCTTTAAATTTCTCTTTCCCTCTTCCGTGGATTTATATTTTTCCTCCGGAGAAAATGTCTGAACTCGTCACTGTTTGTGGTAGTCGTTAGTGTTACGAAAATAGTGGAACTCGTGCAGCAAATAGTGGCAGCATCAGCTCTGCCGTGACCTTTGGATATTAAACTGTGTGTTTACACTGTAGTAACTGTAACTATGCAACTCATCAACACTTACAAAGATACATTAATTGAAGCGCTCGATGGGCTCGCACCCGCATACACGAGTATTCTCATTAAATATTAACAGCCTCCATGTTTTCTAAATGAGGCTAGATTATGTATACAGGGCGTACGGAAGGGGTTCTGTGTCCAGAGAGAAGATTGCAAGTAACTTATTGTCAAATATATTCTTCCTCTTGGCCCCAAATCCCTTTACAAGGACGCGCGATCGTCTAGCTTTTAGTTATTTATCGTCCCATTTTATTTTCTTTCGTACGTTTCGTCTCGCTCTGTTGTGTAATTATTGGATAGTGTGTACTCATCCTGTCTATGGTAGTATTTATTTACTCCTTCAATCCATCCTTACCTAACCTAAGAATAAAGAGGTTTCACGCAATACGAAGGATTTCATAAGTCCCCTGTTCCTTATAACTTTTTTTCTTTATCATACCTTTACCTCTGATTGAGGTCTGTCTGATATCCTAGGGCCCCGGTTTCTTCAACCTTTGTTAAATTATAACAGTGTGTTATTCCATTTTAACTGTAAACTTAACAGATGAAGCATTTCTTCAACTACTGTTAGTACTAACAGGCTGTTAAAACCTATGTTAATTTAACTGCCCAGTTTCATGCAGTTAAATCATTTAACTCTCTGTTAATATAGAAGTATCCAATATGGCTGGTGCGTTAGATGCTGAACTTATATATCTGGATTGTTTAGAAAATGATATCCATGAATACATAAACAGAGGGGTTGATTTCTGTGATTTGACAGACCAGAAGTTCATACAAAGGTATAGGCTATTTTCTGCCAAGCCTCACTTTTCGCTTTCAACGTAGATCCGTTTGTTTGTTTATTCTCATTAATTGGTTTATACTGCGAAATAATTTCCAGCAGAAGGTTTCTTTCGAACGAAGAGAAATTAGTCCCACGATTTCTTTTGTTCCAGTGTTTTCCATTTCACAACAGCAATACCAATACGCCGCTCCACGCTGTTGTGATACAGACGAGGAAAGAAGCAGAAATCAAACCTGAGAGAATAGAAAGACTTCTATCCTCTCTGAATCAATCAACGGAAACAAGCGAGAATCGCAATTGTCAGAGTTCAGAAAACAGAAGTGAGCCTATACTTGTTATAGGTTATGGTTAAACTCTAGAATCTCTGATCATAACAGAGAGTTAACAAACAGAATGTTAAAATGTGAAATGTAAAGTTGAAGAAACGCAATATTTTTAACAGCAATTCATACCTTTAACTTACAGTTAATTAACGCTATGTTAGGTGCATTTTTAACAAAGGTTGAAGAAACCGGGCCTAGATCATAATATATATTATATACCCAGATTACTCTGCATTATAGACTTCGATGGTAACAACTTTTGTCAGGTTTACTATGCTGCCATCTAGTTGTTACATAAGGAGTCACGTCATAACTCCCATTTGAATTGCATTAGCGACATTACTGCCATCTCGTGTTCGTTTACGGCGGACGGGTGGCGATCCTGGCGGTTGTTCTCTTTAAAGTGCAACCAATTTTAACATAGGAATGAGCTATCTATATGTGATCTGGGCTGATATGTACAGACGGGAAAATAATAGTTGGAGCTCCCTTATTGTATAGGGTGTCTCAACAAGAATGCCGGATTTAATAATGTGACTAAATGCAACAAAAACTGAGAACAGCAGATAGCAGTGCCCCCAACCCAACAACAACAGACATTGTTGGAAAGTTGCGCCATTGTCTTGTTGGATTGGCGGCGCTGGATCTACTCATATGTATTTTGTAGCATTTATTCACTTTATTAAATCCGGCGTTCTTGTTGCGACACTCTTTATGTTTTGCTTACAATACACTGCGCATGCGCAGTAAACAAGAGCCCCTGTATATACGCTACTTGTGGACAGTCGTGTGAAATTGTTGCCTACATACAAGTGGACTCCCTTCAAGACTCGCTCCAAATTTTAATTCTGTATCTGTACATCTATTATCAGATAGTTACTTACTTACTTACAAATGGCTTTTAAGGAACCCGAAGGTTCATTGCCGCCCTCACATAAGCCCGCCATCGGTCCCTATCCTGTGCAAGATTAAGCCAATCTCTATCATCATACCCCACCTCCCTCAAATCCATTTTAATATTATCCTCCCATCTACGTCTCGGCCTCCCTAAAGGTCTTTTTCCTTCCGGTCTCCCAACTAACACTCTATATGCATTTCTGGATTCGCCCATACGTGCTACATGCCCTGCCCATCTCAAACGTCTGGATTTTAAGTTCCTAATTATGTCAGGTGAAGAATACAATGCGTGCAGTTCTGTGTTGTGTAACTTTCTCCATTCTCCTGTAACTTCATCCCGCTTAGCCCCAAATATTTTCCTAAGCACCTTATTCTCAAACACCCTTAACCTATGTTCCTCTCTCAGAGTGAGAGTCCAAGTTTCACAGCCATATAGAAGAACCGGTAATATAACTGTTTTATAAATTCTAACTTTCAGATTTTTGGACAGCAGACTGGATGATAAGAGCTTCTCAGCCGAATAATAACACGCATTTCCCATATTTATTCTGCGTTTAATTTCCTCCCGAGTGTCATTTATATTTGTTACTGCTGCTCCAAGATATTTGAATTTTTCCACCTCTTCGAAGGATAAATCTCCAATATTTATATTTCCATTTCGTACAATATTCCCGTCACGAGACATAATCATATACTTTGTCTTTTCGGGATTTACTTCCAAACCGATCGCTTTACTTGCTTCAAGTAAAATTTCCGTGTTTTCCCTAACCGTTTGTGTATTTTCTCCTAACATATTCACGTCATCTGCATAGACAAGAAGCTGATGTAACCCGTTCAATTCCAAACCCTGTCTGTTATCCTGAACTTTCCTAATGGCATATTCTAAAGCGAAGTTAAAAAGTAAAGGTGATAGTGCATCTCCCTGCTTTAGCCCGCAGTGAATTGGAAAAGGATCAGATAGAAACTGACCTATACGGACTCTGCTGTATGTTTCACTGAGACACATTTTAATTAATCGAACTAGTTTCTTGGGAATACCAAATTCAATAAGAATATCATATAATACTTCCCTCTTAACCGAGTCATATGCCTTTTTGAAATCTATGAATAACTGATGATTATCAGATAGTTAATTTGTTATTTTATTTTAGTAGATTATTTTACGACGCTTTATCAACAGCTTAGGTTATTTAGCGTCTGAATGAGATGAAGGTGATAATGCCGGTGAAATGAGTCCGGGGTCCAGCACCGAAAGTTACCTAGCACTTGTTCATATTGGGTTGAGGTAAAACACCGGAAAAAACCTCAACCAGGTAACTTGCCCCGAACGGGAATCGAACCCGGGCCACCTGGTTTCGCGGCCAGACGTGCTGACCGTTACTCCACAGGTGTGGACTACCAGATAGTACATCTCACTTGAAGATGTGTGTCAAAGGAAGAACAATTGTTTGTATGCATTTGAAGTGTGACTACTGTAATATGTAGCTAGACGGCGATGTATGGATTGGAAGGGGAAAGGAACTGGTCATCCTACCCCATTATCTCCTGGCTTAGTTGCCTCATGAGTGATACCTTATTAACATCACTTATGACTATGAAGCTCTAACAATCTTAGGAGTGTTGATTAAACATATCATGCCTTTTATTTTTTTATTCAGTTTGTTTTTGTGAATATTCGAGTCAGCGTCGGAAATCGAACCTGACATCTCGGATTGTTAACATCGCTCCTCTGTATTGAACTGCCGGAAATAAGATTCTTTCAGTTCTGCAGTATTAAATAATTATTTTATTGTGTTACGCCGTTTTAAATTGCGATCTCAATTGAACCGCGATTGAAGATTTTGCTGTTTTTTAATTGGTTATTTTACGACGCTTTATCAGCAGTTAAGGTTATCTAGCATCTGAATGATATGTAGGTGGTATTGTATTGTATTTATTAACATTCCATGGTAGTCATACATTGCTTACAGCTAGAATATGGAACAAGTCAAATAACTTAATACTATTATAAAGTCTTAATTTATAGTCACAGTCTAGATGAAATATATACTTACTTACTTACAAATGGCTTTTAAGGAACCCGAAGGTTCATTGCCGCCCTCACATAAGCCCGCCATCGGTCCCTATCCTGTGCAAGATTAATCCAGTCTCTATCATCATATCCCACCTCCCTCAAATCCATTTTAATATTATCCTCCCATCTACGTCTGGGCTTCCCCAAAGGTCTTTTTCCCTCCGGTCTCCCAACTAGCACTCTATATGTATTTCTGGATTCGCCCATACGTGCTACATGCCCTGCCCATCGCAAACGTCTGGATTTAATGTCCCTAATTATGTCAGGTGAAGAATACAATGCGTGCAGTTCTGCGTTGTGTAACTTTCTCCATACAGAAGAGATTTACAATATAGTCTACTGGTACAACACAAAGTTTTAGTATCAATTTCATGAAGTGTTGTTGAGTGTCATGAATTCACCTACAGAGTAGAAGGCGTGAGAAATTAGGTACTTCTTTAATTTGGCCCTAAATAATTTTATGTTTTGAGTTTCATTTTTTATATCGATAGGGAGGCTATTAAAAATGTTTACTGCCATATAACGCACTCCTTTTTGATAGCACGATAGACTTGCCGATGGTAATGGCAGCGAAATGATTCCAGGGTCCAGCGCCGAAAGTTATCCGGCATTTGCTCTTGAAGATGTTGAGGGAAAACCCCGGAAAAAAACCTCGATCAGGTAACTTGTCCCAATCGGGATTCGAACCCGGGCCCGCTTGTTTCACGGTCAGACATGCTATTACTCCATAGCGCTGGACGATTTTGTTATTAAGACCACAATTAGATTCACAATGTCTGATTTATTTCTATTTTATTCTTTTATCAGGCATATATGTATTAAAAATTTATTTTAAACATTAATTATCAGTGATATACGTAAATATCTTCAATATTTTTTTAACGTTTGTCATAAAAGTTCACGCAAACAACCGGGCTTAAAATAAATCTAATTAACTATTTGAACATGTAAAATATCCCTCAGCATAACATATATAATATTAAGACGTCTGCCCCGGCAGAGACTGCTGATGACCTATTGTGACCTCGATATTATTATGATGTGGGGTTCATGCCAAACAGAACGTCACAGCTGCGGGTTAACACGAAAAGTAGACTCTGGCCCTCTGCTGAGCAGAGCGGAGATTCATTCTCCGATCATCGGGCGGCCAAGAGTGAAAAGGGAAAGTCCTTTGCGTGCTGCTGGTGGCTGCAGATATCTTCGTCCAAATATCTCGACTGCAGTGCGACATCAAGGAGTGTACACCGCGTGTCGATCACGGGATCTCTAAAATGAGGACGAATGCGTGTTTCAGAACGTTCTGTGCATTGACTCGTAAGTTAATTTTACAACAATGATCGGACCGCATTCTCAAACTCCGCTCAGATAAAAATAAGTCATTTGTCACGTCGCTATGGTGATGTTAATGTGAGTGCGACAGTGTTTTGTTTTCGTGCGTCAAGGTGCCATTTGTCTTGCAGCATCTACAAAGAAATCTACTGATAATTCGAACTGTTTGGAGAAGTCCCTGGGAAGATAGAGGTTATTTGATATCGGGAGCAAGGTTGACAACATTGTAGCCTAACCAATCCCACTGAGCTGCTATGGTGAGTCATTTATCCCTTCCATTATTTATGTGTATAAGGTGCAAGGATATTTTTTTTTTATTTATTTTGCGTAGTAACTACGTAGTACAGAAGAATGGAGTGTACGACTTTTAAAAACTGGCTGACATAATATTTTGAACTGTGACTTAGTCTTACGTTAAGGCCAAGGAAAAGCTTTTAGACTGTCAAGGAAACTGACGCTAGAAAGCCTTCTTCATTTGTTATAAAAGGATGAAGGAAAACCAGAGTTTAACTTGTGAGGAGAAGCCATTGTTCTGAATTTTAAATCAGTTTTATGTAAATTCTGAGAAATGTCAGGTTACAGGCTCTTCTACTCGCTAAGGAGTTAAGAAGTCGGGACAGGATGTGGGTTAAAAGAGTTTTCACTGTGATTCTAAGAAAGGAATGACAGAAACCAGAGAATAAAAGAAAAGTCTGTATAGAGTGTATTTGGTTAGTGGTACTGAAATTAATATACCTAGGGTAGTAAGAATAAAGCTTAAGTACTTTCTCAAGGTTTATACTTTTGAGTATGAGCACTTCTTGTGATTATATACTCGTAACCACTAGAACATACTCATATTCGAAGAATAAAGACATTCTACCTAACGCGAATATATACTCATTTCTACAGCCTTCTTGATCGTTTAAAAGTTAGTATGTACTCGTGTTACCTATCCTCTTTGACCACATTGCACCGTGATGCTCACTTTTTTTTATAGACTTTCACATGCTATCGACATGCTGTAGTGGTTTGTGTTTTGCCTTTTATAAATAAATAAATAAATAAATAAATAAATAAAAATAAATAAATTAATAAATTAATAAGTAAATTAATAAATAAATTAATAAATAAATTAATAAATAAATTAATTAATAAATAAATAAATTAATAAATAAATAAATAAATAAATAAATAAATAAATAAATAAGTAAGTAAGTAAGTAAGTAAGTAAGTAAATAAGTAAATAAATAAGTAAATAAGTAAATAAATAAATAAATAAATAAATAAATAAATAAATAAATAAATTAATAAATAAATTAATAAATTAATAAATAAATAAATAAATAAATAAATAAATTAATAAATTAATAAATTAATTAATAAATTAATAAATAAATTAATAAATAAATAAATTAATAAATTAATAAGTAAGTTAATAAATAAATAATAAATAAATTAATAAATAAATAATTAATAAATAAATAAATAAATAAATAAACAAATAAACAAATAAACAAATAAATAAATAAATAAATAAATAAATAAATAATTTAATAATACAATAACTAAATTAAATAAACAAATAAATAAGTAAATAAATTAATGAATATATAAATATGAAAAAGAGAGTGAATCAGATAAGTGAGTTAATAAACAGGAAACAAGAAAATAGTACTGGAAAATCGTCATTACGGGATGTTGGATATTTCTAGAATTCCAGTTATGCTAATTCTATTTTTATTATAAAGAGTTGTATATATATATATAATTTAAAGTTACAAGTAATTGCATTTTGCAATTCAAATTTTACAAAATACATTGCAATTGTTAATTATATTTAACAATACAATCTAACCTTATAATTTGATAGCCATTTGTGAAGCATTAAAGGCTTCTGAAGTGCACGTCTTTTTCTATATTTTTCCATGAGGTACTACATCGTTCATAAATTACGCCATTTTTTTTTTTAAATTTAACTTTAAACTGAACACAAATCAACAAATATTCAGAATTGAGCCTGCTACAAACCATACTCAGAATAACATGAGAACGAACTTATAAATATGAGAATATACTAGCTTTTATTCCTATCAAACATGAGTATATATTCTGTACAAGATGTACACTTGAGTATATTCTACTATGCTTGCATGTTATGAGTATGTAATCAAAAATGAGTAGGTACTCAAATGTTTTTATTCTTACTAACAAGAGTATATACTAAAAAAAGTCATAAATGTCTAGTATATACTATATTAGAAACATTTTTGTTAGTTTTTATTATATTTTTTACAAAATTTAACTCTTTAATTGATACTATATACTCATGTTTATTCTTACCATGGATAGTGCTCTAGTCTCTAGATAATCCTGTGGATCCGGGCTCGATCCCCAGTGTACCCAGATTTATAACTTGTGTTGGACAAGTCTGTGGTCCAGGTAACACCGGTTTTCTCCGGGAGCTCCGGTTTCCCTGTGCAGTCCCAACAAATTCCCATCATCACCTCATCTCATCACGGATATAGCGTAGACCAGCCTCCTATGACGCACCCTGGGCAACGACTCTGTCGGTAAATTGGTCTACATGACCGGCTTCATATGGGTGAATGGCGAATAGTCAAGTACCCGCCATTAGACATATACAGGGTGTTTCCGAAGTGGTGTTACAAACTTTCAGGGATTACGGCGAAGGGCACATGTATCAATTTGAGATGAAGAACCATGGTCCGGAAATGACTGAGTCGAAAGTTATAAGCAAAAATAGTTGTGTGGAAATGGAATTGTAATTTGGCACCACGTGCCCTCCTTCCCTTAACTTTTGGAACAGTCGAGGAAAAATGATATGGGCCGGATGTCTCCTACGTGGGTACTTGTGCCGATACAATCTGTGAGCTTGTCTACTGTTCCCATTAGCTCATCCGTATTCGAAAATCAGGTCTGCTTATTCCGCTCTCGTGTACTCCTCCATTTCACTAGGACTGATCACTTTCATCTCATCCAGACATCGACCTGGTTGGCATTGGTATAGCAGACGTTAAATCGATGGCATTTAAGTATGTCAGTAATTTACTGATGTTGATAAACGCTGATATAACCTCTGCAGTTGCGAAAATAAAACAACATTAACATCAAAAAAAAAAAAAAGCGTTGTAAAATAACCTACAAAAATAAAAAAAAAACGTAATATGTACCTAGAAAGATTATCCCAAGCATTTTGGGAAATATTTATTTTATTTTGATTTCTCCTTGTAACCACTATTGACAGGTTGCAAAATTGCGAAAAAAAAAAACGCAGGTCCCTAAGAATAACCTATTTTTTAACTTTGTTATTTTACGACGCTGTATCATCCGGCGTGACTCCGCCTCTTTGCTTACGTCTTAGAAAGTGAAGGCTCTATAAAGTCTAGGTAGGTAGTATCGTTCGCCATTTTTGTTCTTACGTTGCCGAGCTATCATACGAGGACTCTATTTGCCATACCGTTAAACATTATCATGTCGTAGCTCCTATGATAATAAATCAAACGCAATGTAATTCAGCAAATAATTGAGCGGCAAATAACTTCTTCGTGTGCTTTCTGCGAACCCCAACGAAAGAGCTAAAATGGCGGGCGATTATATTAAGTATTTATCGAGCCTTAAGAAATGAATAAGCAAATCACAAGACGCACACGTTTAAATGTAGCCGACCTGCAACGCGATTGGCTGCCGGAAATTAGAGCGACGGGACTATAGGTTATTTAACGTCGGTGCAATTGGTGATATCGAGATGATATTTGGCGAGATGAGACCGAGGATTCGCCATAGATTATCTGACATTTGCCTTACTGTTGGGGAAAACCTCTGAAAAATCCAAGCAGGTAATCAATCCAAGCGGGAATCGAACCCACGCCCGAGCGAAACCCAGGATCAGCAGGCAAGCGCTCTAGCGCCTGAGCTACACCGGTGGCTGGAGTATATATTTTAGGTTGTTTCTCTTTAAAGTAGATACAAACAGTTCTCCTACAGCCTATATGTTCCTAGCGACACCGGGAGAGATGTGATAAGCCGGGAAGTGGGGGAGTCTCCTCCCTCAGGGATAAGGGTGTCGTGACGCTGAAGGATGCGGAGAACTTTGTTTCCGTCCCTGTAAGTCTCCTGAGATCCCTGTAAGCCTTGTTCACAGACTGCACAACTCCCATCGCCAGCTCCAAGCTGCGTGTTTTCACATCGGGGTGTTACAAATAAACTCACTTCTTATAACTTCAATGTGCGAGCAAGAGTGAAGTATTGTGTCATCTTGACACCGTGAAATGTGCAGAAAATTGCTACTTTATTGTTATTTCGTAATTATTTCTTGCTGCTATTTCTTTCTTAGTTCTGCGTTTTGTGTGCAAACAATAATTGTACTAGTAATTATGTTAGCCAACTCAACCTTGGGACATCGTCGCAAATCAGTCAACAGGCTGGCTGTAGGGTTGAACGCTTGAGAGATCAGATAAGATACGTGCAGGGAAAATCGGTTGCGGGACGTTTTCTTTCTCTAGTACTGCTGTTACCCTGCCATCATTCTACCATTGCTTCATTATTGCCATATTTTAAATAATTACGTATGATTTTCTCAATTTGTCATTTACTACTACTACTACTACTACTACTACTACTACTACTACTACTACTACTACTACTACTAAAGGCTGTGTGATGTATCTTGTCTCACTGTGAAAAGAGAGAGAAAGGAGATATGTCTTACTTCGTCTGTGTTGTTATGGCGATGGGGGAGTGGAGCGGTGCCGTCCATCCATCCAGTGTCGGAAGGGACTAGTTGATACATTCTGTAGCGCAAAATAAAATAACAAAATATCTCTCTTCGTACTGTGTAGTTCCGTCACTGAGCTTGTCTTTCAAGAAACTGAGTTCCGGTAGCCTGTACAATAAGAAGGTTTTGAAAGGAATCCTGAAAATTTACAACCCTCCTATAATCTCCACCCTCATTTGAAGGGACTTGGTTTTATTGCTACTGAGAAAAGATAAATCTTACCAGGTATACTACTACTACTACTACTACTACTACTACTACTACTACTACTACTACTACTACTACTACTACTACTACTACTATACCTGTTAAGGTTTATCTTGTCTATTTCAACTGTAGAGGTTTCCCAGCGTCGAATTTAAGCATGGACGAGATATACCCAACATATTTTGTCTGAAGCGCTTTGAAAGGGACAAGGTTCTTTCATTTGCCGTAAATCTACGACACGGGAGCCAGATTTAGGGGAGTAGTGGGTACAGTGAGACACAACATATTAAGACATATGTATGCAAGTGATAATTCAAGTGTTTTTAAAATCAAGTGCAATAGAAATAGACATTAAAACATAGAGTATAATAATACATAAACAAAAATGTTAATAGATAAAGGACATAATATACAATACGTGTTTGTCAAAAAATGCAAATGTCTCACTGTTCCCATTCAGGAGGGTACAGTGAGACACCACAGCGTCTATTAACGGACATTGAAATGATTTACATTTATTTCGAAAGGAAGGAAAGCTTGCTGTCTCTTTATCTTGACATGTTCTGTAGGGTTATTTAGAATTATTTTGATGTCTAACTTCGAAACCATTGAAACATCTGGAACATTTGGAAAAGTGAATTTTCCATGACATTTCAAACTTTTTCGAAAAAATGAAATGAATTTTTGGTGACAACAAAGCTTATGATTATAAGAATTTAATGTAATTCTTTATTATTTTTTAACATTTTCTTAAATTTTATGAATAATTTTTTATTTATGAAATCATTAAAACGTAATGTATCCATTATTTTAAGCTACAGTTCCTAAATTGGTTACTAGTATGTTAATTTTTAATGTTAGTTACTGGTAAATGTAATATAATTACAGTTTGTTTTTGCAAATCATTGGTACATGGGAACAGTGAGACGTCTCAGTGTACCCTTCAATGGCATGTCTCACTGTTCCCTTTACGCATAGTTCATTTAAAATTGACGCCATCACTTCAAAGTTAAAACAAGAAAGACGAAACTTTGCGAAACATAATCTCAAATACCATAGTATTAGGTGACAAAACATTCATATTTATATCTCATTTGTATATCGAATATAACCTTCATTAAACACAAGCCAAAATTTTACTTCTAGAGTGAAAAATTACGAATTATTTTTTCATCACTGACCTTTATAACTAGAATCAAATCGAGTATGAAAATACTGTTACTTTACTTATGCAACATACAACTCCACTGTTACCAACAGGTCAACATCAACATTTACCATCTAATAAAAAATGACTCACTGTTCTCCCTGTTTTACTGTACCCACTTCTCCCCTACTTCGTCAGTAAGGAATCCATGTTAAGGATTTTGTCACTCTTTAAAATACATCATCCGTGGACGGATTTGAACCCACAATCCGCGGAAGCAACGTCTGGTATGGTAACCAGGGTAACCATACCACCGAGGACGGCGTCATAGATAGCCTAAATCGATTTAGATATTTTAGTGGCATAATAAAATTACAAGATCGCTAAGAAAGCGAATTTGTAAAGAGACGCTTCTAAAACATGCAGGGTGTTAAAAAAAAAAGTATCCAATATTTTAGGAATGGACGTCACATTGAGCACCTCCTACGAACAAGTGTTCGGATCTCAGAAAGTATGTGTTGTAGGACCCATGTTTATTAGACATTATTTTCTTGTTTTGATGCATACTAGCACCTCCTAATATATTGGATACTTTTTTTTTTAACACCTGTATACTGTAAAGTCATGGCTATTCCTTCAGGTTACAGAAATAGTGAAACATGACTTTAAAGCGGGACCGTCCACACCTGTAGAGTAACGGTAAGCACGTCTGGCCGCGAAACCAGGTGCCCCGGGTCCGATTCCCGGTCGGGCAAATTACCTGGTTGAGGTTTTTTCCGGGATTTTCCCTCAACCCAATATGAGCAAATGCTGGGTAACTTTCGGTGCTGGACCCCGGACTCATTTCACCGGCATTATCACCTTCATCTCATTCAGACGCTAAATAACCTGAGATGTTGATAAAGCGTCGTAAAATAACCTACTAAAAAAGTGGGACCAAATGAGAAAGTTAGAAATGAAATTTCTGTAAAGAGCTGGGAGATATAAGCTTTTGGATTGAAAGAGGGCAAATATATGTGGAATGAACTTCTGTCTGCGGTATCAGTGAACTTATTCAAGCTGGAGAGATAATGCATTGAGGATACAGGGTGACATATATATCAAGGTTATTTAAGATTACCGCTCACGAGGCCATAGAGGCCAAGGAAAAGATTAAGGGAACAGTTAGTTCTCTGGACACGAGCAGGTCTGGCAATGGGTAGTCTTTGAAACTAATAGCATATTTATCAGTACAATTAAAATATTAATTTTAAAATAAATTTTTCATTAATTTTAGTTTTAATTGAAGATGATGTCATTAATAAAATAACTCAACTTACGTATCAACCAAGGTATGGACAGTAAGACATAAAATTCTGAACGAGATCTAAGAAGTAATTTTTAGTGTGTACCGATGTAAATCAAAACATACTTAATTCTGAAAATTTTTCATCATAATATATATAAAATTTCTATCATGCATAAACCAACAGTACTACACGTTTAATTGTTAATTCTGGTAACATGTTTTATCTGAGGCTTATTAATGAATGGTATGGGCTATTCCATATGAAATCGATCAGTGAAAAACCTCGCATTTTTATACTCTAATTTTTTCCCTATTTATACAAGGTGCTGAGGAGAGTGCATTTGCAAAAATATACTATCGAAGTCAAACGGTTTTCGTATTGTTGAGCGGCAAATTTAGCGTATTTTAGAAAAACAAGCCTCTTTCAGCGTTCAGAACTCTGGAACCATTTACTGCAGAACATTGAATGGGAGCTCATTTTGAAGCTGACATTTGGTAGGTTATGATAAGAAGTAAGCCTTATTTTTATTGTGTACAGAGAGACAGATAATCTGATTTTACTTACTTTTAGGCTTTTTGCTCATTTGTAGAAATGTAAAATAAAAATATTATATATATATATATATATATATATTGAGAAAAACCTTGCATTATTAAGAGGAATTCTGCATTGTTTGCTTAGTGGTACGGCAATAAGTTTCGAGAGTATTAAATAAATTATTTTCACACGCCTAGACTTGAACGGCGCAGTACCGCACGCACTGGCCGAGAGATGATAAGCAAGCGTTGGGCGTCATTTTACTCCTGTGTTTATGAAACCTTGTGATAAAACTAGCCCAGCTTTGCGCTACTAGACGAAACATCACGTGTTTGTCTCCTGGCCGTGCTTGTCTTGGCTAGCTCCCGTCTCACAGTAGCTGGTTGGTTCACGCGCGTACTATTTATTTTCTTTATTTGATATTTTCATTACTTTCTTATCAACATACCATCAGTAAAAAATATGTGTTTATTTGTACTTTCAATGCGGAATCTAACTACATATTTTTAAAATATTTTTTCCTAGCCAAAGGCGTCTTAATGAGGAAAAATCTAAATGTCTCCATTTCCATAAAAAGTAAGAAAATGTGTTTATATGTCAATATAAACTTTAATTCCTCAGCATCAAAATAAACCATGATTTTGATCATTGGGTGAAAGGGTTTCGGAGCTACAACAGTTTAAAGTTGCTAATTTTATGAAAATACGATAAATTTAAATATTTTAATTTAAACAGTATGAAGTTCTGATGCCTCAAACTTTGCACAAAGCATTGTATCACAGTTGTCAACGGACAAAAAAGTTTCATTGTATTTAGAAATTGTAAGGTCAATTTTCCTATATTTCGGTCGATTTGAGATGGAATAGCTCATATGAACCAAGGTATGGACAGTAAGACATAAAATTCTGAACGAGATCTGAGAAGTAATTTTTAGTGTGTACCGATGTAAATCAAAACATACCTAATTCTGAAATTTTTTCATCATATATAAAATTTCTATCATGCATAAACCAACAGTACTACAGGTTTAATAGTTAATTCTGGTAACATGTTTTATCTGAGGCCTATTAATGAATGGTACAAAGTTTCACTGGCCGATATTGCATTTTTAATGTGACACAGTTTTTACTAGAAAATACAACTGAATTACTATCCAGTATGAAGATAAATGCAAATAAGACGAAGAGCATGATCATAGGAAGAAAAATACAGAAGATAAATTTGCGAATTCTAAATGAGGCAGTAGAGCAAGTGGATAGCTTCAGATACTTGGGGTGTACTATAAACAGTAACATAAGCTGCTGCCAGGAAGTCAAAAGGAGGATAACAATGGCCAACGGAAGCTTTTAATAGAAAAAGGAGTGTTTTCTGCGGACCACTAGAAAAAGAACTAAGGAAGAGACAAGTAAAGTGCTTTATATGGAATGCGGCATTGTATGGGGCATAAACATGGACATTACGATGGAATGAAGAGAAGTGAACAGAAACATTTGAAATGTGGATATGGAGAAGAATGGAGCGTGTGAAGTGGACAGACAGAATAAGAAATTAAGCTGTGTTGGAAAGAGGGTGAAGAAAGAATGATGCTGAAACTGAACAGGAAGAGGAAAAGGAATTGGTTGGGTCACTGGCTGAGAAGAAACTGCCTACTGAAGGATGCACTGGAAGGAATGGTGAACGGGAGAAGAGTTCAGGGGTAAAAAAGAAGATATCAGGTGATAGACGACATTAAGATATATGGATCATATGAGGAGACAAAGGGAAGCAAAAATGGGAAAGACTGGAGAACGCTGGGTTTGCAGTGAAAGACTTGCCCTTGGGCAGAACACTAAATGAATGAATGAATGACCTTACATTTTAGAGGTTTCCAAAAGTTAATTTTGAGTTAGAAAGATAAACATGCGCATTTATCTTAAAAGAAGGCTCGATGTGCAAAATACAGTCTGAACAATGACATTCTCTCCCGATTTCAAAGAGCATTCTGGATGATACATTACTTACTTACTGGCTTTTAAGGAACCCGGAGGTTCATTGCCGCCCTCACATAAGCCCGCCATCGGTTCCTATACTGTGCAAGATTAATCCAGTCTCTATCATCATACCCCACCTCCCTCAAATCCATTTTAATATTATCCTCCCATCTAAGTCTCGGCCTCCCTAAAGGTCTTTTTCCTCCGGTCTCCCAACTAACACTCTATATGCATTTCTGGATTCGCCCATACGTGCTACATGCCCTGCCCATCTCAAACGTCTGGATTTTAAGTTCCTAATTATGTCAGGTGAAGAATACAATGCGTGCAGTTCTGTGTTGTGTAACTTTCTCCATTCTCCTGTAACTTCATCCCGCTTAGCCCCAAATATTTTCCTAAGCATCTTATTCTCAAACACCCTTAACCTATGTTCCTCTCTCAGAGTGAGAGTCCAAGTTTCACAACCATACAGAAGAACCGGTAATATAACTGTTTTATAAATTCTAACTTCAGATTTTTGGACAGCAGACTTCTCAACCGAATAATAACACGCATTTCCCATATTTATTCTGCGTTTAATTTCCTCCCGAGTGTCATTTATATTTGTTACTGTTGCTCCAAGATATTTGAATTTTTCCACCTCTTCGAAGGATAAATCTCCAATTTTTATATTTCCATTTCGTTCAATATTGTGGTCACGAGACATAATCATATACTTTGTCTTTTCGGGATTTACTTCCAAACCTATCGCTTTACTTGCTTCAAGTAAAATTACCGTGTTTTCCCTAACCGTTTGTGTATTTTCTCCTAACATATTCACGTCATCTGCATAGACAAGAAGCTGATGTAACCCGTTCAATTCCAAACCCTGCCTGTTACCCTGGACTTTCCTAATGGCATATTCTAAAGCGAAGTTAAAAAGTAAAGGTGATAGTGCATCTCCCTGCTTTAGCCCGCAGTGAATTGGAAAAACATCAGATAGAAACTGACCTGTACGGACTCTGCTGTATGTTTCACTGAGAGACATTTTAATTAATCGAACTAGTTTCTTGGGAATACCAAATTCAATAAGAATATCATATAATACTTCCCTCTTAACCGAGTCATATGCCTTTTCGAAATCTATGAATAACTGATGCACTGTGGTACATTAACTTAGCCAGAAGTTTTTCAACTTTTCTGTGTTTTTCAAGATTATAAATAACGTAATATAAATGGAAAAAATTACTTTAAATGGATTGATTTCTGAATTTATGGCATTCTTTTAGAAGCCTGTTTATTCAATCAAGAGTAGCTGAAAAATAAGATGATCTGTTATTATCGGACTTCTGACTGTTTATGTTATACAAATTTGCAATTTATCTTAATACGTAACCGGGTATGTATTTCTGGTCCCCGTACAAAGTCCAGAAACTGATATTCTTCCTTTATCATTTTCTACAACTCAAGACAAGATGACGTTCTTGTTATATCGAATCTCCACGTTTATTCTGACAGAATCTGGTGATAGCCTGTTTCTTCTGTCCTCTGGACATTCGTAAGAGAAAACACCCTTTCCAGATTACAATTTTGCATGATGTAAAGTGGAAGTAATATCAAGAAAATACAACTAGAAGTAACAATCGATACAGTGAAATATAAACAGGCGATATTATAATTCTGGATAACAAATACCCGTCTTCTTTTGACACTTACTTACTTACGGCTTTTAAGGAACTCGGAGGTTCATTGCCGCCCTCACATAAGCCCGTCATCGGTCCCTATCCTGTGCAAGATTAATCCAGTCTGTGTCATATCCCACCTCCTCAAATCTATTTATATATTATCCTCCCATCTACGTCTCGGCCTCCGCAAAGGTCTTATTCCTCCGGCCTCCCAACTATCACTCTATAAGCATGTAGTAATTCGTCCTTGTTTTGAGTATTTTAAGTCGTCTTATGTGTATTTCGAACTGTTCATAACCAGTACCGGTAACGCTTTCAAAGGAAAGTACATGATTTTTTTCGCCATTTTGCTAATCCATCAGAACATAACCTCAAAATATCATCTTGTTAGGACTTTATTGGAAGATATGCTAAGTTCCAGTTAGGCGATATTTTACCGAGACAAGGTAAAAACCGGACATTGTAAAATCGAACAATTGGTAAAGTACAATTAAAAGTAACCCTAAATTTTATAACTGGCGATCGTTAAAACGGGCCTAATATATGAACGACTTGGAGTAAATGAGCGCGAAATCTGAGTGAACACTAACCCACTATTCAATTGAATGATTTCGTTACTGTAGATACATTAACAGAAAGTCACAATTTAAGTCACACAGAATAATTGTGTGCACTCAAAGTTGAGTTTCTGGCGTCTTGTCAGCCCATTTGAGTTGTGTGGATATAAAGGGAAGAATTGTGACGGTGTCATGTACGGTTCCTGGAGTAGCTCAGTCGGTAGAGCATTCGTGCGCTAAGCGAATGGTCCCGGATCGATACCCGGCGCCGAAACAATTTTTACCTTGAAATTATTCAAGCCTGCTTCAAAGGGAGCTTCTACCTGAAAGCCAGATTTGCATACCACTATTCAATTGTTATTAATTTATTGTTGTTGGGCGGCTGATATGGTACATATTCAGTAAAAATGGAGGAAAATAATCAGTAATAATGTAACACATAATCAGATTAAATTCATTTCACTCTCGGCCATATTGACAATCATAAATATATAGTGAGATATTTCTCCTCTCTGGTGGAAACTATACCGGTACCAAGCAGTGGTTTTCTTGAAATGGATAATTTTATGCGTGATTAATATAACCTGGAATTTTCTAATTACTGTCACCATCCGGAAAGAGTAATTTTTAAGCTCTTACAATCGGGAAATGTCTCTTTTTCCGGGATATAACGAACCCATAACATATTTATAGTTTTTGATCCTTGATAATTATAAAACTTGTTCTCAGTCAAATACTGAACGACCCTGTACTGATAGTGCAGTTATGTTCGAGCGGTATTTAAACTCAGGAGCAACGAAATAAATCTTCACTAATCACTTGATGGTTATCATTTCAGTTCGATTTAGTTCCTGTTTCTTCGAGTTTCTTGTTTATTTTTCTACTTGTTCGTCCATCAGTCGATTCTTTAGTGATGTTTGAAATATCGTTTACTAATTCCTCAAATTCTCTGAGTTCCTCACCATTGCTTTTTATAATTAATCTAATAACCGACAATGTACAATTCCGAGAACGTGTTCGTTTTTAATGCAATAAGTATAAACAATTATGCAGTAGTTCAATAGCAGTTTACAGTCCTTCATGCCTCTCCTCATCACCTGTTACTATCGATTTCAGGTAGCAATAAATCCTCATTTAATGACGAGTCTCGTTATCCGTGTCGTCGGACATAACGGATTGCGTATATGGGAAAATGCAGTGTTTTATCCTCCTGGAGTAATCCGTGATCAAGCTCTGATATCTTACTACAGTCTAATCCCCTTAAAGTGGAGCACTCTCCTTAATGTAAATCAGAGAATAATCTAAAGGTGAAGGAATATTGAAATATCACGTTTTATTAAAACAGGAGTTTTGTTGAAATAATCTGTGAACAGAGACAGAATTAGTATACAGGGTGACTCAGTGACTCTGTTACAAACGCTTAGGGATGATAGAGGATAAAATTATGAACAATTTTCATATAGGAACCTATGTCCAGAAACATTCCGTTCGGTAGTTACAAGGCTAGATATGTTAGTGAAACAGCTGGAATCGAACTCAAGGCCATCCTTTTGAAGTTTCGTTGCAAACAACAGTTCCTGCAAACGTTGGTGATTTCTCATAAACATGGTATGAGCTAGTTCGCATTGTAAATTATATTTTGACTGATTAAATCTTGTAACTTTTCCCGCAACTTGCTGATATATCCATTTCGTTTATGGACGAGCGAAAGGCAGACATAGATTCCTATATGAAAGTTCATAATTGACTCCTTATCATTCCTAAGAGTTTGTAACATAGTCACTGAATCACCCTGTAGTTTTCTTGGGATACATTAGGTTTTCCTGCCCCCGACATTGTAAACCACCAACGTAGTATAAACACCATCACCACCTCCCACCGACAACACTGAAAAAAAATCCAAAGTATTGAAGTCGGGGGACCTGGGAGGCCATGTTTTAAATGAAAATGAGTCGGTGCTCCGTCATGCATGTATCACAGCAGCTGCCTTTCCTAAAGAGCCAAATTATCGGAAAAATCGTGTAGCTCATATTGGAAAAAAATGGAGGTACGCAAGACCATTAAATCTGCCAGGTCAGAAACGAGGTTGCAAATGTACGAAATGTATTCCGTTGGTAGCGACACGTGTTGACATATCTCGGAAACGGATGGTGTCCGCACTTACCTAGGTTCATTAGGATTGTTTGCCTTTTTCATTGTCTGTCCTCTACTCACCCCTGCAGTTTGTACCTGTATTTATGAAACATTCTGTATAGGACGCACAGTGGGCAAAAGCGCGACTAAGTATACAAGGGTTCGTGCTGGGTCCGATCCTTGAAAAGGGTCAAACTAAACATTCACTACTTATGGCTTTTAAGGATCCCGGAGGTTCATTGCCGCCCTCACATAAGCCCGCCATCAGTCACTATCCTGAGCAAGATTAACCGAGTCCCTACCATCATATTCCACCTCCTTCAAATCCATTTTAATATTATCCTCCCATCTACGTCTCGGCCTCCTCCCCAAATGTCTTATTCCTCCGACCTCCCAACTAACACACTATATACATTTCTGGATTCGCCCATACGTGCTACATGCCTTGCCCATCTCAAACGTGTGGATTTAATGTTCCTAATTATGTCAGGTGAAGGATACAATGCGTGCAGTTTTGCGTTGTGTAACTTTCTCCATTCTCCTGTAACTTCATCCCTCTTAGCCCCAAATATTTTCCTAAGAACCTTATTCTCAAACACCCTTAATCACTGTTTTCTCTCAAAGTGAGAGTCCAAGTTTCACAACCATACAGAGCAACCCGTAATATAACTGTTTTATAAATTCTAACTTTCAGATTTTTGACAGCTGACTAGATGACAAGATCTTCTCAACCGGTTAAACAATCACTACAACCATCAATTCCACAACCACCTTTTCCTCTATTGTCACTATTGAGTGGTTCGGGAGTAAAACATGATAAGTGACGTTTTAGTGTTTTGAAGTTGTTATTAGTAGGTAAACATTTATATATGTAACAGTTTGTGTACTGTAGTTACCAGGAAAGTACTCGTAAAATCTGTATACTTATGCCATCTGTTGAGATGTTTCGAAAACTAACTAATACATTAGATGTAGAATGTGAGATACCATATTATACGCTACATATCTCATGTTTGTTCTCACTGTTTCTGCACTATTACTGAAACATAGGACTCCTTTGCCCATTTTGTTTTCGCACATACTGCAGAGTTGTTGCCTGATACTAACGCAGGTGTTTTCTTGTAGAAAAGCATCCTACGCAACACAAGACAAGCGATACACTGTATGTATGGGTATGTGTGGGATGAATGAGATCTCGCCTAGTCTTGAACCCGAAACTATCGATATTTAGTCATTAGCACAACTAAATAAAAAGTTTCGTGGCCGAGAACTCCTCATGATGTTAAATTTGTTTTGAGTTTGGATTGTATATCTGAAAGAACACGTGGTAGACTCCAACACAAGTAAAACTCTGGTTATTAAATGAATAGCTATAAGAATATATAATTTTAGAATAATATGTAATGGGCCTTTGTTGTGAGACACTGAAAGCCTTCAATTTTATGCATCAGGTTATTTGTGAATTACTCAAATCTTTTGACTGGTATCTATGTTACATAGAAAATAATTTATAGGTACATTATTTTGTAATTGATGCAATTAATTTTCTTTGTCTCGCTTAAGGCCCTTCTATATTTATGAAGCTCGTTATGCCACAAGGTACCAAATATCGTATTGACCTACATATGAAAGAACTGTGGGCAGGTGGAAGTCCTGCTGCTTGTGTTATTGACGCCATGTCCTGAATCTCTTATGAGTCTTCCAGTCACATGTGGCTGCGGGGTTAGGGGCCAAGGCCATCTTGAATTTATTGACGAGAGATCGGCAAGGCCATCTCGATCTTATTTTAGGAGTGGAAGAACAAGGAAGGATGTATTTCATATTGTTTAATAAACACTCGATACTTTACTGTTTATTGTGACTTCGGAAAGAGTTGTGCATTTTTTAGATATCTTTTTGTAATTAGTTAATATTTATTAATTAAAATATCTTGATTATACATCTTTTGATTAACATCTTTGTAACAATGTATCAGGTTAAAGATAGAGGTTTTATGAAAAGAACTTTATTTTTCATATTTTCTACACAATCTTAAAATGTTATTACCTATTTTGGGTCATCTTCAGAACTGGATGTTGTTGGTCTTGGCACCATTTTGTTTCTTGTATATGTAACAGACTTCTTCAATGTGTATACAGCAGCTTTGAGTTCGTGTTCTGAAATATCTGCAACAATGTGTGTGATAGAGTCCTTCAACTCATCAATTCCATAAGTTTGCTGAAGAACATTCTTTCTTTCAGATAGCATCAAAGCTAATATCTGATGGGTAACATCTGGCGATCTTGCAGGCCAAGTTACAAAAGTGCCTACAAATAACACACCACAGAACGATAAGAAACAAAAAACTCGTTGTCATGGTGATGCAAAAAAAAAATCAATTTCGTATGTTATAAGCCAGTGACAGAATTTTTAAGATTGTATAGAAAATAAAGAAACTAAAAGCAAATAAAGTTATCACTTATTTTTAAAAATCTTATAAATTACTGTATGGTAATTTATGCTACTACATCCCTTATTGATAATCTTATGCTGATTTATTATTTTCTTTATTAAAGATACTTTCAGAGATATTTGCTACAAACAGAGATAAAAGACTGTTACTAGTAGCTGATGATTCGTTGACAAAAGTGCAAAACGACCTTCTGAAGATGTCTCAGGACTTAAGAAACATTTTGCACTTTTGCCAGTGAATTAATCCGTCTGGTGCGTGTGACAGATACATTTTAATGTAAACTATATCGGAATCTGAATTTACTTTTTTGAGTTATTCGAAGATAAAAATACGTATAATGAAGAGTCAACATAAATTAATTTTTGTTTGATAATAAAATATTTTGGTGTTTTCTTGCAGAAACTATAAAATTGAACGTGCTTTTATGTATTTGTTTATTTGTTGAAAATTATTACTAGTCCCGACGCTGTTATTTCAGGCGTAGATCCTTGTATTTCCACGTCTTTTGTTCTTGTCTACGTATGTAACATCGTTCGCCATTTTGTTCTTACAGTTGCTCTGAATACATGTTCTGGAATATCTATTTGCCACAATGTTAAACATTATCAATTGTCGTAAGTTTGATAATAAATCATTCTTAATTCAACAAATAATTGAGCGGCAAATAACGCCTTCTGTGCTTTCTTACAGCGAACGCCAACTTAAATCAGAAACAAACGAACTCGTCATGGTCTGCTAAAATGGAACCTATGCGATTATATTAAGAAAAAATATTTATCGAGCCTTAAGAAATGAATCAAATCACAAGATTGCACACGTTTAAATGTAGCCGACCTAACGCGATTATGAGTAAATTAAGTTATCTATAACATATTGTAAATAACTTCATAAAACTGTATTTAGATACTATGCCTAACTAAATTCTTCTTGAAAATTTCATAAAACGTATTGATAAATTTATTTATTAAATGTACATTATGCATGTAAGCATTCTAATACCAGCTAAACTGTTAATTTGTTTACAAATATATTGATGTGTTTACTATGGAAAAACGAACGTACTGTCACGTTATAACTATTATGGAATTCCCATGGAGCAACTGTACTTCCATCTAGCAGGCGTTACCATGGAAATGGTCAGTTTGATATATATGTGATCAGAGGTTACAAGACAACTATCATAATAAAATGACGATCGACACGAACAGCTGTTCGACAGGCGCCATTTTTTAATCTGTATACAACGCTTAAACAGGAAGTTTCGAGTATAAGCACTTCTCATGTGTAGTTACAGGCTGTTTATACATCCATCGCTTATGCACGTTTATTAGTAACGTTTCCTGTTCCGTCTTTGCATAAGTATCGTATAAAATTTTACACTATAATAGTTCATTAAAACTTCTAATATCAATTGTTATGACAACGATTTAATTCTATGCAAACACTCTTAAAATGCAAGAAGCAGAAATCAGCCGTTTCATGACGTGTAAAACAAACGCGTATACCGTTTTCAGGGCTTTTAATACTCTTTTGCTGGTTTGTCAGTAAAGTACACGTCTGTTACGCAAATACACGTCGTAATTATCCAATAAGCTTTAATATGTAACGTGTAATAATACACAGAAGGACGTTGGCAGCCTGAGCAATTTGGCAGCTGTGCCAACTTGGTGTATTTTTCCATTCAAAATACTCTGCGGCATTGTCGTGAACACAGACCATATTTACAGCTCGGGTGACTGCTCTGAGCTCAAGAGGGCAAGGTTCGATTCTCGTCATCCATCGATTACTGGTTTATTAAACGTTGTCTTTACTCTGAAAGATCATACATAATAATAATAATAATAATAATAATAAAATAATAATAATATAATAATAATTAGACAACGATAATAAATAATTATATTGAAAACTGATGATAATGCAAGAAGCAAAATCATGTTTGTTAATGCTGATGATGATAAAACAAAGTAATAATTTTAATAATAATGAAATAATAATTAATAGTAATAATTTGTCAATGATAATAATAACAATAATGTGATTATGAAATTGTAATAATGATAATGATCATGTAATTATAATAATAATAATAATAATAATAATAATAATAAAGATAATGAAAGTGATAATAATAATGATAATAACGATAATAGTAACAATCATTCAAAAAATAATAATAATGATAATAATGATAATAATAATAATAATAATAGTAATAATTATGAAAAGACCATATTTACAGATAATAATAACAATAATAATGATAATGATAATTGTAATAATGATAATGATTACTGGTAATGATGATAATAATAATAATAATAATAATAATAATGATAATTAAAGTATAATAATAATGATAATAACGATAATAGTAATAATCAATGAAAATAATAATAATAATAATAATAATAATAATAATAATTACCTTCATACTTACTGGCTTTTAAGGAACCCGGAGGTTCATTGCCGCCCTCACATAATAAGCCCGCCATTGGTCCCTATCCTGAGCAAGATTAATCCAGTCTCTATCATCATATCCCACCTCCGTCAAATCCATTTTAATATTATCTTCCCATCTATGTCTCGGCCTCCCAAAGGTCTCTTTCCCTCCGGCCTCCCAACTAACATTCTTTATGCATTCCTGGATTCAACCCATACGTTCTACATGCCCTGCCCATCTCAAACGTCTGGATTTAATGTTCCTAATTATGTCAGGTGAAGAATACAATGCGTGCAGCTCTGCGTGTTAAGTTTCGTAATAAGCTGTTTTTTTACGGTGATGGGTTGTTAGCCCTTCGCCCAACCCCAAGCTGGAGGACCACCCCTCATCGGCTGTCCACGACTGCTTATTCAATATATTCACAGCTACCCTCCATATTTGGAGGCCATCTCCTCTATCCGCAACCTGAGGACGCGCCATGCCTTGGTGATGGGGACCCACAATACATAATAATTTATTGAATAATTGGAGATGTATAATTCCTGCATTTGGACAATTTAAATAATAAACTGAAATAATCAATGGAAATAATAAAAAACCGATAATTTCAAATTTTGAAAATGATAATAATATCTTTATAATAGTAATAAATTTATTCACCATAAAGAACAAATCATGAATCTTATTTCTAAGTCTTAATCTAGTTTCTGATTAACTAATATTTATGAATTTGTAATACATCTGATGATGATTTAATATCTAAGATAGAATAAAAATAATATAATAATAATAAAAAATAATAATGACAATGATAATAAAGATAATGAAAATGATATGTAATAATAATAATAGTAATAATCATGAAAATGATGATAATGTAACAATAATAATGATAATGATAATTAATAATAGATCTAATAATGAAAATATAATAATGGTCATATAATAATAAAATGATAATTGAAGATAATGATAATGATATTAATGATATGATAACGATAATAGTAATAATCATAAAAATAATAATAATAATGATAATGATAACAATAATGATAATGAAAATGATGATGATAATAATAATAATAATAATAATAATGTGTACTGGAGTACAGATTTTATCATCTTCTTTCTAACATTGTTATTATTATTATTATTATTATTATTATTATTATTATTATTATTATTATTACTGTAATTTAAAGAAATAATTTACTCTACATAAATGGTACAATTAGATAAAGATTTCTTGCAAAAGTTTAAGTACATCAGTCAGTTGTTTCAGTGGTGTAGATTTCTAGTTATGGCAGTTTTAATACAAATTTGTATTACAGCACTCTAAATTATATTTTATGTGAGAATCAAGCTTTTGCGTTAAGCGTAACTAGAATCGAAGTGAAAAGTAAAACGTTCACATTACAGTCCGGCCTTGCCACGTAGTGCGTTACAGCTTATGCTGTAGGCCCGCCATATCTTCATTTATTCTGTGCCGTGTGGCTTTGTCATATCTAATTTGTTGCTAGATGGGTGGGAAGGAAATTCAGTTGTCACAAACAGAACGCTGTTAGAGCAACGACGTCTTCCACGGGTTTGGCAACGTGTCCTTAATATAGTAGCGGAATATATTCAAATTCTCTAATGTTAAAGTCGCCATATTTCTTTTTAACGAAGGAGGGACTCGAAGTCTTACACTGCAGACTGAAGCGCATTGTGCTTACTGTGCCACTCCTGTTTTGTGGATGATTTTTTGTCGCCGAACGGTTGCGCTCTTGTACGAATACAGCAGGTTGCAGCGTGAACTTAAGTCGGGCTATGTTAATGATGATGATGACATTTGAATTAATGATGACAAAATGAGTCCGTGGTCCAACGCTGAAAGTTATCCAAAAAATTCTTCTTCGATCGGTTGATGAAAGAAGACTCGAAAAAAAAAAAACATATAACTTATTCCAACCAGTTGAACCCGAGTTCGCTCGTTTCGTGGTCAGACATGCTAACCGTACCTCCATAGCGATGGATTTAGTCGCTGTAAGCACTGTTGCCAATAATTCTCGAATGCTGTATTAATGTTGACTTCATGTACCTTGTTGCTTTAAGTGAGGTGATGGGTGAAATTTCTATTTATACAGGGCGGAAGTGAAATAACCTTCCTGATTGAAAGGAACGATAGGGTACACGTAAATGAACAGAAAACCTATATTACGTTTTGTGATTAAATGCACTGTTAATTAGAAAATTAAATTTGAATTTCGGCAGTTCGGCAACATGTCGCTAACACACTCTACTCGTGATACAGATGTAAGAGGTCAACGAACTCTGCGTGTCTAGGTAGGTGAGCTGCTCTCTGCCAATGGCTTGCATTTAGAGATTTTAAAAATTAAATTTACACGAAAACCGTGCCTTTAAAATACGCCAGAGGGATAAATTATTCTTTATTAGATTTCCTATCGGTATGGACAAAAATCACGATACTACTCGCAATAGTTACGAATAAGAGATTGTTAAACATTTGAGAAAAACATTTTTTTTTTCTGAGAAAACTATGAACTTTTCATCAAGCCAATATGATGTTATAGTTTCTTGTTACATACAACATGAGCTATTCGTTCTAGAAATCTGCAAGGCTATTTCACTTCATTCTGTATATAATTATATTTTTTTTGAGTTAGAGACTTGATTTTTTGTATACATACTCCTATTGATGTCAGTAATGCTATACTTTTAAGCTACATGTTTATAGGTTCAGTAGTTTGTGAGCTATTTAAATTAAATAAATAATAATTGGGATATTTTCAACATTTTTCATCTCCCCCGAATTGTAAGTACCTTATCTGAATTTTTTTTATAGTTCCGGTACCTTTGATCTCTTTAGATGTCTTGTGTTGTCACGTTTTTTTTAATTTTACCGTGTAAAACAAGGAAAAAATTAGTCCTATTCATATTGAAATTTCTAAAATTTACAAAGAGTATGCACACATTTTATTTATTTTTTTACTAAAATTATTTTAGTTTTTTTAAAAATGCAACATAACTTCGTAGGGTTATATTCAGTAAAAATTGCATCTTACTAGCATACCATTTGTGGAATCCTTAGCAATGTGAATACAAAGAAGTGGGCAAACAAAAGTACGGGAAAATGAATTTAAAAGTTTACATTAATTTTAAACTTAATGATCGCAGTCTTTTTAAAGATGGCGTAATTAATGATACAACCACGGTAGGGTTATAAAACTTCGTAAAAGTGTAAAGCAGGCCTTGTTTTCTACAAAGACAAATAATGTTATGTTGACCAAGAATGATCAAATTTTCACATTAAATTTGCCGAAATAATGATGAAGAGTAAAACTCGCTTCAGAACACTAACTTTTGAAGAATAACAGGCGGCCTCGTGGCTGAGCTAGTAGAGCAACTGGCTATGAACTGAAAGGTCCCGGATGGTGACAAGATTCTTCTCGTTGCCAAATTTTCAGAATGGGTCTTTCTCGAGGCGATTGAAGCGTGTTGCCGATTACACCGCGTCTTTCTAGCGTCGAAGTCGTGAAAACATACAGCTCTGCCTCTATGCCCTCCATGGGCACAATTTTCGGTTACGTGAGGCACTCGATTTGAAATAGTTTGTTTACTAGGAGAGGAGACTGCAGAGTAGGATGGGAAATATAAACTGCTGTGACCTGCGTCACCTTATCGTAATCGCTAAGGCGGTCATTGGCGAATTATTAGGAAAGCGCTTGGTTAACGTGAGAGACTCCAAAACTTTTATTCAATTTGGGATATTAATTCGGCAGCTTTAATCATAAACCTCTTTACTATTTCTCCATCATTGAATTGATTTAAATCACAGGCGAGAAATTGCGTAACTAGCCAATAATATTCCATCACGTTGTCTACGTTTATTTTCTTGAATATTCTGGCGTTTATCAAGATTACTTAATAGATTTGCACGTTCTCGACCTAAAATAATTTCAGAAAATCATATTTCGTTTTCTACGCACATTTGATATTTTTTAAATAAATTTCTTTTGGAAATAATACGTACAAACAACATTTAATTCCTCGTACCTTTTAATGCAGTGTGTTTAAGGTATAATGTCGTATTTAGTATACTATGCAAATGTTAAGATCATAAATTTTCTTCGGAATAGTACGAAAAATAACATTTAATTTGTCTTACCTTCTAATTCAGCATGTTCTTTATGACATAAGGAGTAATGTCGTTGTATATTAAATTTATTAATGCCTAATAGGATTTTCGGGCATAACATACATCGTATGTTCTCCCCTTCTAAACAGCAAAAAAACTCTTCCTCCCATTTCTCATGAAATAATCGTTTTCTAACGCGTACACACTGCTTTGATAATGCCATTATGCCACCACTGATATTGCTTATGAAACTGATATTGACATCATTTTATTTTTACAACAATTTTTATTGTATCTGGGACTTGAATATACTTCACTCACAGCGATTTCTACTAATGAAGTTCAACCCATCCTCCACACACATCCAAGATCGCATATACAGTCATAGTAACCTTACGGTCATAGTAAACAGTACGTTCCAAAAATATCTCGATTCGCGTTTTCCAGTGACGAAAGAGCTTTCAATGTTGAATCATTTTCACTAGGTAAACTGTCGTCCATTTGCCTACGTCGTATCCCGTTTCCCCCACCAGCTTTTATTCGCCAGCTAGTGGCTGGGCTGTCTTAGCTCTTTTGTCAGAACATTAATTTCTGTTAGGAATTGGACGTCTACGTAATATTATATAACTGTTTAAAACAACTTAAATAAAAGGGCTTCGTTAAGTAATTAATTGTGACCTTATTTCCTCCTTACTACGACCCTACGACATAACCACTTGGACGGACAGTAGATACTATGTCTGAGTAATTTTATCTTTTTGGATCGGGCAGAAGTGAAGATTGAATTTACTGTACGTAAGGTACTCTTTTATAGAGTAGGTGTACAGAATTATTTCAACATGAGTTACTAGTACGAAGGACGAAACTGGTAATTGGACTTAGATGCAATAGTCTATAGTGCGATAATATGCACAAAAGAACTGAAACCTGTATCGAAATCAACACAGAAATGAACGTAAGCCACCAATTTCAAAAATGTGTTTAAATATCCATATTTGATTATTTTCAATTTAACTTCATTCTCTATTTGAAGCCAATGTGCTGTAGACAGTATAATATACAAATGCATAATGAATACGTTCGAATGGATAACTCAGTTCGTGAGTAAAAACACTTATTCTGAATACAGTATTAAGATTAAACAAAAACCTAATGAAAATTATCGAACACAAAATCCCGATATTTCCTAGTTTACGTAAATGGATGAACTACTTTTCTTCCCTCCTATACCTAGTAGAGTGATTTGTTTGTGTTTTACGCCAGTATCATCGAACTACAGTCGTGGAAGGGGTAGCAATCTGTGTTTCCGGTTATCTAAAGGTATAGCCAGGTTAATATTAAAAATGTTAGTAAAAAAATGATGTCCCTGGTTGAACCTGCCCACGCCTAGGAGCTACGTGAGGGAGGAACGAGGACTGTGAAGATGATGTCACTCAGAGCGATAAGCTCTGTGAAGGTCAGTGAGGCACGATGCTCATGGCTGCTCTATGCCCTCCATGCGTCTTAATGGCGTCTAAAGTTTGACACCTTTACCAATATTTTATATGTATTAAACAGAGAGAAGCAGAGGATATACGACACACAGTCCTCGACTAGGGCCCTGGATTAAACCCACGGGTTTAGGTATGATACCAAGACACTGGCGTCCACTTTGTGATTAGGAGCAGCCTTAGCGAGGCGGGTGGAGTCCTATTCTGTCCTTTGGTTCAAAGTTGAGGCTACTCGCATGAAAGAAGCCGTCCTTGATCTGACGGCATTGCGGTACCTCCGATAGTTCCGCTATCGGAACTTTGGAGTTAATTTTAGAGAACTTGATAATTATAGTCTGCCAAACTTGTTTATTCTGTAATTAAATGTTCCAATTTATAAAAATATCCGCAGATGCCAAAACTTTTAGACTTTATAACGTCTATTTATAGAAAGGCCAAACAAATAATGAGGACAGATTGTGGAATTAAAAATAGCTAATTCTCTACTGTGTATTTGTATATTTATATCTGAAAGAAACAATCCTGTAAGACACCAGATGTAAATCCGCGAGCTGACGACTTTTAGCTGAATGAAGTAGATTTCACGTCATTTCCACGGAATACTATGCTACCTAAAACCTTAACTTAGCATCTGGAAGTAAGCCCGACAGATGTCATTATCAAAGCGGGCAAGTGAAACGTACAGCAGAGTCCGTATAGGCCAGTTTCTGTCTGATGCTTTGCAATTCACTGCGGGCTAAAGCAGGGAGATGCACTATCACCTTTACTTTTTAACTTCGCTCTAGAATACGCCATTAGGAAAGTCCAGGATAACAGAGCGGGTTAGATCAGTTGCTTGTTTATGCGGATGACGTGAATGTGTTAGGAGAAAATTCACAAACTATTAGGGAAAATGCGGGAATTTTACTTGAAGCAAGTAAAGAGATAGTTTTGGAAGTAAATCCCGAAAAGACAAAGTACAGTCTGATCCGTTTGCATATGGATAATATTAATGTAAAAATTACTCAAGCTTTTCAACAAATCACCCTTCGTAAGTTAAAACGGATATGGGCTGAATTGCACCACCGTTATGAGTTGTGCAAGGTGCGCAATGGGGGTCATGTTGAGCTCTGAGGAATCTCCCATCTTTCAGTGTTGTATGCACAAAGTTTCAACAAATAAAGTTCAGTAGTAAATGTTTTACGGTGTTTTATTTTATCCATATCCAAACGGATCACCCTGTATATGATGTCTCGTGACCAGAACATAGTTCGAAATGGAAATATAAAAATTGGAAATTTATCCTTTGAAAAGGTGCAAAGATTCAAATATCCCGGAGCGGTAGTAACAAATATAAATGTCAATCGGGAGGAAATTAAATGCAGAATAAATATGGGAAATGCCTGCTATTATTCATTTGAGAAGCTTTTGTCATCTAGTCTGCTTTTAAAAATACGGAAAGTTAAAATTTATTTATTATAAAACAGTTATATTACTTGTTGTTCTGTATGGTTGTGAAACTTGGACTCTCACTTTGAGAGAGAAAGAGGCTAAGGGTATTTGAGAATAAATGCTTTGAAAAATATTTGGGGCTAAGCGGGATGAAGTTACAGGAGAATGGAGAAAGTTACACAACACAGAACTGCACGCATTGTATTCTTCACCTGACATAATTACGAATATTAAATCCATACGATTGAGAAGGCAGGGCATGTAGCACATTTGGGTGAATCCAGAAATGCATATAGGGTGTTAGTTGGGAGGTCTGAGGGAAAAAACCTTTGGAAAGACCGAGACGTAGATGGGAAGAAATGGATTTGAGGGAGGTGGGATATGATTGGATTATTCTTGCTCAGGATAGGGACCGATGGCGGCCTTATGTGAGGGCGGCGATGAACCTGCGGTTTCTATAAAAGTCCTTTGTAAGTAAATATAATAATATGCATTGATTAACCTGTCAACGGGAACTCACCTGAGACTAAAGTAAGTTTTGTAGATTTGTTTTCAAACAAGAAATAAATGAAGTTCAAACATGACAAAGAAATCTGTTGTATTTTCAGGACAAAAAGCATTCAAGTCCACCATTTAAAAAAATGCTATGGACGAAAGTGAACTAAAAAGAATAATGGTAAGCACATAAATAAAGCCACGAATTTCCTAAATTATCGTGTAAAAAACCAGTTGCAAATTAATGAAGATTCAATTTTTGTGGAAAGTATTTTTTGTGTCCTGTAAAATTTTCATTTCTGGACTTGACCGGTTTTTGCACCAAGGTCTTCAGTTGAACGTTATTAATCAATTTCTTCGCTGCTGTCCAAAAATGTTGTATGTATACATATTTCTAGTGGTGTGGAAGAAAAGGTTTTATGGCCTTAACACCACCAGAATAAATAAATAATAATTATTACCATGAATTAAATATTTTAATTTGATTTAATTCATAACTTTTAGGACATTAAGTAAATCTCTATATTACAATAATTACATTAATTATTAAGGTAGGTACGTATGTAGATCATTATTTAACCTTTGTTATCTTGAACTATAGATATCACTGAGTCGGTAAAATGATAAGATGCCATAGAGCAGTCGTGGCGAGGACGTGACTCGCGAGACATTGTGGCTCGCAGTGATAGCTGTGCATTTCGGTTGCTTCTAACCTCCGCCAACCCCCCACCCTCTCACTCACTGGAGTCGAACTCCGTTCCATTTGTATTTGTCTCTGACCTGCGAGTGGCATATGTCTCTCTCGAAACCATGTACGAAAGTTCCAAGTAGGATGGGAGGACGCATTTTTTTGCTGTCAATATGATGAGAATATTGAATGTATGATTTGTTCACAAGTATTACGAGGAAAACGGTTGTATAACATAAAACGGCATTATACTACATGTTACTGATGAAACATTAAATGTTAAGTTTTATTGTTGTTATCATCATCGTCGTCATCATCATCATCATCATCATCATCATCATCATCATCATCATCATCATCATCTCTGTATGTCGACCCTTTTTCAGCAGATGTACGAATAATGCCGTTAGCTCTCTATGTGATGTTAAATGAAAGCTAGATGTAAGGACTTGACAAATCTTGAACTTTCAAATCTTTGCCAAAAAAAAAATATCCGAAGCTTTGTTCTTTCGCTTGCTCTGTTGAAGCCATGTTCGCTACAACTTACGTTTGTGAAAAATTATTTTCAACAACTAAAATAGTAAAAACCAAATTTAGATCACGACTGACAGACAAATACCTTCGTGATCAACTACGACTGGCTGTAAGTGACATAATTCCTGATTTTGAAACTTTGTCGCAGAGATATTCTGAAGACAGTGTTTTAGGTTGTGATATTGTTCATTTATCGTTCATTTCTTTCTTCGTTACACGTACTAAACATTAGTTTGTAGCCTTGTACTGTATAAAATTATATTTAAGTGCTTGACGTAAGGAAAATGGAAATCCGTTAATAAGTCAGACAGTTGCTTCACTTCCCCTTCGGTGTCCGCCTACCTCCATAGGTGCTATGCACGTTGCAGGTTACACAGTGGCTCGGCGCACGATCACATTTTCGCCACCGCTGCCATAGAGCAATGGTAAAATGGAGGCAGGGGAAGCTTAAATACTAAAGACAATTTGCTCCAAAATCTGACAGAAGATGCTGGAGTTTTGCTCTAGACCCCTTTGGTTGTAGAGAAACCGTGAGCTAACTTATCTGTAGCTGGAGCGGCCTTGTGGAAGAGTCCTGACCTCGGACAACGAGTGCAACAGGTAACATTATCAGCTATTGCTGCCCACATCAAAACTATAACGATCAAAGGCGTTCAGCTTGGCACTGAATACTCAGCCACTCAAGGCATCACCAACTGCACATTCATCGTCTCCGTCATCATAGTTCGGTTTTCGACAACCTAAAAATGTATAAATTTGCATGCACACAAAATCTAAAAAGTTAAAAAAATATAATCAGAAAAATTGAAAACATAACATTTTTGTGCGACCGGATAGCTCAGCTGATAGAGCAACTAGTTAAGGACTGGAAGGTCTTGAGTTCAATACCAGGTGGTTGCGGAATTTTTATTATCTAAACTTCCCTAACAGGTCCGAGGTTCACTCGAACCTCTAGTACCGGGTACTTCTCGGGAGGAAAAGGTGGTCGTAGAGTGGTTCCGACCAAATCACCTCTTTCTAGTACCGAGTTTGTATTACTGCAAATTGTATCAGCTTCTTTTGTTTCTGGCCTGATGGTCTCAACTTCGCCAAAATAAATAAATAAATAAATAAATAAATAAATAAATAAATAAATAAATAAATAAATAAATAAATAAATAAATGCATGAATGAATGAATGAATGAATAAATAAATAAGTAAATTAATAAATAAGTAAATAAATAAATAAATTTATTATTATTATGCACTATCACCTTTACTTTTAACTTCGCTTTAGAATATGCCATTAGGAAAGTTCAGGGTTTGGAATTGAACGGGTTACATCAGCTTCTTGTCTATGCGGATGACGTGAATATGTTAGGAGAAAATCCACAAACGATTAGGGAAAACACGGAAATTTTACTTGAAGCAAGTAAAGCGATCGGTTTGGAAGTAAATGCCGAAAAGACAGAGTATATGATTATGTTTCGTGACCAGAATATTGTACGAAATGGAAATATAAAAATTGGAGATTTATCCTTCGAAGAGGTGGAAAAATTCAAATATCTTCGAGCAACAGTAACAAATATAAATGATACTCGGGAGGAAATTAAAAGCAGAATAAATATGGGAAATGCGTGTTATTATTCGGTTGAGAAGCTTTTATCATCTAGTCTGCTGTCAAAAAATCTGAAAGTTAGAATTTATAAAACAGTTATATTACCGGTTGTTCTGTATGTTTGTGAAACTTTGACTCTCATTCTGAGAGAGGAACATAGGTTAAGGGTGTTTGAGAATAAGGTACTTAGGAAAATATTTGGGGCTAAGAGGGATGAAATTACAGGAGAATGGAGAAAGTTACACAACGCAGAACTGCACGCATTGTGTTCTGCACCTGACATAATTAGGAACATTAAATCCAGACGTTTGAGATGGGCAGGACATGTAGCACGTATGGGCGAATCCAGAAATGCATATAGAGTGTTAGTTGGGAGACCGGATGGAAAAAGACCTTTAGGGAGGCCGAGACGTAGATGGGAGGATAATATTAAAATGGATTTGAGGAAGGTGGGCTATGATGATAGAGACTGGATTAATCTTGCACAGGATAGGGACCGATGGTGGGCTTATGTGAGGGCGGCAATGAACCTTTGGGTTCCTTAAAAGCCATTTGTAAGTTATTATTATTATTATTATTATTATTATTATTATTATTATTATTATTATTATTAGTTCAAGAAAGGATGGAGCTCTACCTTCATGTCCCCATGCGCCTTCATGATGTGTAAAGGGACACCTTCACTTTAAACTCAGTAATAATCAGGTGTTTACTTTCATGTTATAATTTTTGTCGTATTTAAAAATTTCTTCTCAGAAGATTCTTTGAATAAAAAAAAAAAACATTTGGGGCAGTTATTGTTTATATTTCACTTTTAATTTCCATTGTAGTATTACACAGCAATGATTATTATGATAATGATAACAATATAAAATACTTTATTTGCATTTACCATTTTTATTAATGTACTGTACGTGTAGCCAATTACACACAAGCGAGTCAGTTAGTTACAGATCTAAGTAACAACCTACATTTTTTTTATTGAGACGTATGAAGCTATCACTACTAGACGGAAGTATTAGAAGTATTATATAGGTGTCAAGGTGATCGATGTGTGGACAAGCGAAACAAAGATGCAGTAGTTCTAAGATGGCGGCACCCCTGCACGAGTGTACCTTTGTTGAACAGCTCTCCGTTTTGTGATTTTTCTGGGGAAAAGTTGTGTCCGCAAAGGATATTCATAAAAAGATGCTACCCGTTTATGATGAGCATTGTCTGTCATGTCAAGCCGTATACAATTTGGTGTAGAAGTTTTGTGCAGGGTAGACAAGTATTGAATAACGAGTGAGTCGGCCAGTAGGGATTGTCACGGAGGCACATTGTATATACGACAGATACGTTATTTCTTATTTGATAAAATGTTGCCAGCAGAATAAAATTAGTCTTATGCACATGTAGGAAGTTTGAATACTTCTGGATATTATAAAATGAGATTTAGAAAATTATGCAGGAAAGGCTATAACGTCCTACAATGACAGACCTAAGCAAGCATTGCTATGGACTAATTCACAGTTTATAATTTTTAAAAACATCGAAAAGAAAAAGATTACTCTGATATTGTTATTTGAATTATAGGCCCTAATATTTATAATTTCTAACAAATCATAAATTTATAGCACAGCTACATTTCTTATTCTGTCTGTCCATTTCACACGATCCATTCTTCTCCATATCCACATTTCAAATCGTCGTTGTTCCTGCAATAACTCCTATGTGCAAAATATAAAATCTTTCAGTAGGAAGGAAAAACACATTTATTCGTCCTATGGCAACCGTACATAGGAGACTGTGAATTCTTACATTTTCGAAACCAAGAAATATAATTACATATAGGAGATTTTATTATTTGCTGTATCATTATTTTAGCTATTTAATAGATAAAAAATCTGAAAATATGTCACATAGGAGTTATTGCAGGTACGACGACGAAATGCTTCTAGTCTTTCCTCTCCGCTTCGTCGTAATGTCCATGTTTCTACCCCAGACATGCCACACTCCATATTAAGCACTTCACTAGTCTCTTCCTTAGTTGTTTTTCCAGAGATCCGCAGAAGATGCTCCTTTTTCTATTAAAAACTTCCTTTGATGATGATGACGATGATGATAGTAGTAGTAATAATAATAATAATAATAATAATAATAATACTGTAATAGCAAAACAAAGAACATGAACTATACTTCGGCTTGAAAGAAGTTTCCCGGTGGAAACAATTTGAGAAACTGTACTCTGTAAGGTATAAAAATTTCGTTCAGTAAAGATTTGTGTGCATTCAGCAACACTGAATAAAGCCAGCAAGTTAAAAGAAAAGTTCCAAGTTTGAAGTCGGGTAGTAAACTGGGGTTCTTTGAGGCGCCTAAGTCATTCACACAAGTCTCGTGAACAGAGGAAATGCGTGAAGGCCTGCTGCATGGCGTTGGCACCGATCTGACCCGTTTCGACACTCTTGGACAGCTGACAGTTGGATATTCTCGTTGTGTACGCAAACGTGTGAATACACTTTGGAATTTGCTACTACGACGTGCATCACAGTGTTCCTTGGACGTTGTTGTTACAGAACATTTAAAACTCTTTGTGCTGATACATACTGTCGTTGTCAGATATATTATTTGATTGTTTCCGTGGATTTTTCTGTTATACAGGGTGCGTCAGAAAGAACGGATGGATTTCACATGGCAAGAAAATTGTAAAGATTCATCAAATCAAAAATTTATTGTTATCAACATATTCACCAATACATGCAGTTTATTTATGGAAAACAACATTATCCATATGATGTCCTTGGCTTTCAATACAGGCATCGAGGCGTTTTCTGATGTTCGCCATCACTTTCACAGTCATAGCTGGTGCAATTGCCACGATTTCTTCACGAATCGCTGTCTTCAGTTCGTCCAGTGTATGTGATCGATGTTTACAAACTTACGCCTTCAAATGGTCCCAAAGAAAGAATTCGCAGGGCGCGAGATCTTACCGTAGCCTCGGACAATCTCAGTGCAATAGAATTTCGTCCAGGTGATTTCTTCTTTAATGTTGAACCTGTGATACGAAATGAAGCTACCCACCGCAAAATTGTATTCCGAGTTGGAATCCTAGCGTGACATCCGATGTCGAAATGAGTCCTGAGTGGCGATCACAGACTCTTCATTTTTCAAAAATGTCTCTACGATGAAAGCACGTTGTACACCAGACCAACACCATATTCTCAACTGAAACTGCATTCTATAGCTGACCCAACAGTCGTGGTCCCCCTCACTATATCTCTCTCCTCGTTGCGTATCGATAGTTTGAAATCCATCCGTTCTTTCTGACGCACCCTTTATAAAGTGAATTTTCTTACCTATCATATACAAAATAACTGTTGACTAAATATGATTATACAATAGGCTATATAATTATTATTTAAATGTAATAATGACACAAGCATTTTTTTATATAAAAAATTAAACACAAATTAAAATTTGTTAAAAATTTTGTGACTGTGAAAGAATTACGTTTCAAAGATTTTATAATGATATTCATGAATATGAGCCACCAGCGTGGTTCAGTTGGTTAAGGCGCTTGCCTGCAGGTCTGAAGTTGCGCTCGGGCTCGGGTTTGATCTCCGCTTGGGCTGATTACCTGGTTATGAATGCAAGGTAATCTATGGCGAATCCTCGGCCTCCTCTCGCCAAATATCATCTTACTATCACCAATCTCATCGACGCTAAATAACCTAGTAGTTGATACAGCGTCGTTAAATAACCAACTAAAATAAAAAAATCATGAATATGTTTTCTTAGAACCTGGTAGCCTATAATATTTATAAATATACCGTAACATAATAATAATAGGCTACCTAATAATAATAATAATAATAATAATAATAATAATAATAATACACAGAATTTAAAATACCGATAATGTAAATTGTAAACAATTTTAATAATAAACCCCCTTGACAAAATTCTACGTACGCCACTGATTGGTATACCACGCGATATGACCACAAATGTTGAAGAGTGTATAAATAAGCTTAACAAAAAACGTTCACTTATATGGTAACTTCTGAAAGTGCTTTTTTAGAAATGACTGATTAAATTAAGGCACCAGTTCCCAAATCTTTCTTATCCAGTTTTGGGCGAAATTTTGTTAGCATTAGTTTCTGAATCTATTTCCTTTTCTCTGTAATTCTGTTGGCACATGATTTTCCAAACTACTTTTCATCCTCTTTATTTAGCGTTAAAAATCTACGACTGTTCCAAAAGGCTTCTAATTAGGCTTGTCAACTTTCGAAAGTAAAAATTAGGGATGCAAACATTACTGACAATTTTATTGCACTTATTATCTCCACCTGTCCACATATTCAACAGTAGTACTTCTATAACCATATACCGACAATTACAAGTTAAATTGCATCGAAGGGACATCAGACCCACGTAATGTGTTTTTTTGTATATGAAATAATTTTCGAGATGTTAGAGTCAACTTTCTTTTTTTAAATGGGAACCAGCTATGTTTTGTATTGCAAATGTATTTAAAACTCATTTCACATGTAAAAAAAATTACAAAAACTTACCACAAAACAAGTTGAAAAATAGTATAAATTTGTGATAAAAGAATATGTTAACTCGTTGGAAACTAGAAACCATTATTTTGATGTAATTAATAACCTAATATAAACTAACCTAACTTGACGTAACCAGAACTAACCTAACCTAACCTACCTACACAAAAGATTCCAGCCACTCTTCTCGGAAAAAACAGAGACGTTAACGTGATTTATCACCAGAGCCATCAGCTCTTATCACACTTGAGGGGCTGCTGATATTTTACAAGTCTTTGTTATTATCCTTGTTGATATCTATATCTATCGTAGAAGTGGTCGTATTTTTTATTTTTTTATTTTTCCGCCGAAACCAATGAATGACGTATCAAGTGGAACAAAATGGACATAATACTGAATGGCGCAAACTAAGGTCAAAGTGCATGAAATGAGCTCAGAGGATAGATATTTACTAAGTACCTATACGCTGTGATCAAATCTGCCCTAACTTGTGTGTTATGATCATTGCACCCGTCATTGTTTTAATAATAATTAAATGTTATGGTTTATTTAACGACGCTCGCAACTGCAGAGGTTATATCAGCGTCGCCGGATGTGCCGGAATTTTGTCCCGCAGGAGTTCTTTTACATGCCAGTAAATCTACTGACATGAACCTGTCGCATTTAAGCACACTTAAATGCCATCGACCTGGCCCGGGATCGAACTCGCAACCTTGGGCATAGAAGGCCAGAGCTATACCAACTTGCCAACCAGGTCGACTTTTAATAATAATAATAATAATATATGTATATATACTTGCAGAGTTAAGGCCATAGGGCCTTCTCTTACAACCTACCAAGTCACAAAGTATACAAGCAGCGAAAATTTAATAAAAAGTTGACACATCAACGAGAATTCAATTTCTGACTTGAACATCCGTACTAGAGTCATTTCTCCATTTCGTCACAAATTGGAACCATGCCTGTATGAGATTGTACGATCCAGAATAAATCCAACGTTATGATAGGAACGAAAATCAGCTGTAAGTGTCTAATATGCCTTCAAATCGGGACATTTTGATGCGTGTGCAAATTATTTCGGGACGCGGGACGCAATTATCGAAATCTGGACGGTTGGCAAGCCTACTTCTAATCGACTAATGTGTCGGTTCCAAAACCCAGCTTGTTTCCATCAACCGCCTCGTCCACATGCAACCCATATTGGGTTCAGATGACAATAGTGTGTGAAACAGATGCACTGGCCAATCGGCTAACCTTGATAGTAAAGAATAATAAATAACCCTGAGAACATTTTGAGTGGAACAGAAAATGAAGTAATTTTAAATCTTATTTATGAAAAGGGTCTCACGTTTCGAAGCCCCTTCCATCAGACGTTGGGTACAGTTATTAAATCTTGAATTTCTTTGTTTTGCATTTAGAAACGCTGAAGTAGTTGTAGAAACCGTTGAATCTTAACGCCTTGACCCGCCATTTTTCACTCGTTTCATGTTCTTGGACTGACAGTTTTACGACCAATGTCACGGGTGTCCCCTTGCAACAACGCGCCCTCTTCCATCTAGCTTTATGTCTGTCCAAGCCAGTGACTTATTTTTAATCTCAGCGTGGTCAGGTGACGCTTCTATTGTCGTTCTTTTTTCTTCGGTCTTCAGTAATGGCGTCTCCAACATTGAGTTCTTATAGTTTTTCTCTTATGGATAGTTGATTGTGCATGCGGAAGTTAGAAAACAAAACAGTCTGCGTTTGTTTCACAATATTTTGTTTACAGCGTCAGAAGGTCTGTTGATGAGATGAAGCCGTTTATGTAATCTTGTAATTATCATCATCATGTTATGTGTTTCATGTCTAAGAGATATCTATCAATCTTACTAATAAACCGTGTATAGTTTTTATACTAGACTTATGCAGAGTTGAGACAGAAAACTTTACTAATAAACCATGCAGAAGCGATGGATGTATAAACAGCCTGTAACTATACAATGGGAATTGCTTTGCAGTAGTTATATACACGAAACCCCTTGTTTAAGCGTTGTATATAGAGAAAAAAATGGCCGCCCCACTAACAGCTGTTCGTATCGACTGTCATTTTATGATGATGGTTGCCTAGTAACCAAAAAGAACAAACCAAAGGGCACAGAATAATTAGAATAATATTGCTGTAGCTTGTGTTCTTTGACCAAAATATAGTATGGTAATCGATTAGAGCCAGTTGTACTATCGATACTTAACACGCCACACTAGAGCGCTCTACCGGATTCAATAGAGAACTTCAGATATTCTATTATCTTTCGTAACGAAGTAATGACGAAACTATGACGTAGTTGTGTAACAGTTGTACTGTTATACGCGACGTATGTATGATTATTAGTAAGGAATTTACACACGACTTATAAACGAGCTACTCATTGTATAAGATTAAGAGAGTGAAACGTCTGTATATAGAGTTTTTATTAGTAAGACCGTATATATAATTTGAACTGGTAATGGAAATTACGGGAAAACGGCTGAACGGATTTTAATAAATGACCCCTCATTTTGAAGCTTGGAACCCAAAGTTTTCAGCAAAGTAGTAGTTTTCAGTGAAATGTCAATTTTTCAACTTAATTTTCCTATTTTCCAAAATCCATCTGTCGTCAGTTTTGAGAACTAGCTAATTGCATTTCAGAATAAAACAAAACACACACTACAGTAAATAATATTACACGAAGGCCATGATCTGCAAGAATGCTGACATATTTGGAGCTCAAATTAAATTGGTTATTAAAAGCTTAACTTACTAAAAATAATTTACAGGTTCGATTCTGCGGTGTGTAATTTTCTGGGTACAGCTGTGTATTGGATATTAAAAACTACAAAACTTGAGGTGGTTTGATGACATTATTACCATTAGAAATGAAATATTATTGTAGTTAATGCCGTGATGTGACTATTTTTCATTAATTATATATATTAATGCTATATTGATGATATGAAAGTGAAATATTTTTGGGTTATTTAAGTAGACGTAGAGAATAACTTAAATTAGATTTTGATTTCTGTATTTTACTGAGTGGCGGCTATATAGTATATATAGTATATGTTACTGAAAGCTATAAAACTTACGTAAGATAATAATATTATTAAAAATCAAATATTTTTATAGTTATTAACCAAGTGGGATTGGGTCTTTTTTCATATATTTAATGGCGGTGTGGTGTAGATATTCATATGCATGGTTCTTTCTATTCGGTATTGGCTCGAGAGAGAGTATGTTTCATTGTTATGGAAGCAAATAACTTTGAGAATGTCTGGTATTCTTCATTGAAAATAAATCTGAAAAATGTTTATTTGAACGTCTAATGAACTTAGTTTGCAGCATTTGCTGCACAAGCCACTAGTACGTATAGAATTTGACCCTAATGAATTTCAAACTCAACATTACAATTGAATATCCTCCCCCCGAAATAAGGGTAGATGTTACATTATTTCTCTTTGTACTTAGACTCTTATTAACCGAACAAAGTGGCACATGGTTTCTGCATGGGACTCGCATTCGGTAGGTCCGTGGTTCGATTCCCGGACCGAAACAACCTGACTGTGGTTTTTTTCGTGGTTTTTCACAGTTACTTACGCAAATGCCGGGTTGGAATTTTCATTGCCACGGTCCATTTCCCTACCCCTCTCGTGTAGAAAAAGAATTTAGATTTCATATCATTCATCTTCAGCTAATTCCATAGATATATTTAAGTCAAGACGCATGTCTTCGTCCGCTTACGGGGGGAGGAGAGTTCTCTCCCCAACCGTTCCTGGGTTCCTAGCCTTCCGCAATATCTCTGCCAGGATTCATTTCTTAAGAGCACTTCCAAGGGCGCTTCGGCACCTTGGAAGGGCTGTTGGAATGGACCGTGTGCTACGTGGTCACCACTGCGGTATGGACTTGGGGCGTGGGGTGGGTGGCCCCCATTAGGCGAGCGGGTAAGGGTTCACATGCTGCCGATGGGCTGGTATACCTCATCCTCATTTACCCATAAATTCGAGGTGCACAATATTCCTCAATATGGCCGGCGTGAAAAGGGTCGTCTCTAACCCGCCCTTAGCCACTGTTGCCTATCCTAACCTAACCTAACCTAACCTAACCTAACCTAACCTAACTTAACCTAATCTAACCTAACCTACCTAGATCCCGATTCCGGGGGTATTCAATTATTAATTTTGCTTGCAAATCACTGCAGTTTTAATTCAAAATTCGAAATTATTCACACAAACTTCTGTTTTTATTTTACTTTACAATCAGAAAAAAGTTGTTTTTACTAAAGATGTTATTAATTGGCCCAACAGAATAATATCTGTTATAGTGACAATTAATATTTGAGGAGAAAAATTCGCTCCGGTGCCGGGTTCGAACCCGGGTCCTTGGTTCTACGTACCAAGCGCTCTGACCACTGAGTTACGCTGGAATCCCGGCCAATAGTCACTCAGTTGAGTGCGCTCCTTGTATAATGGCAGTTGACTTGAAATATAAACGTCAACGTATATGCCCAACTTGTTGTCAGGCCACAAAAGGGAAATAACACTGTAGGAGGAAAGTTCGATCCGGTGCTGTGGATTGAGTTCGTCGTAGCTCAGTGGTCAGAGCGCTTGGTACGTAGAACCAAGGACCCGGGTTCGATCCCCGGCGCCGGAGCGAATTTTTCTCCTCAATATTAAGAAAAAAGTTGGAATATGCTATATTAATTTGAAATCCTCGTTGCAAGAACAGCGTTCATTCAGTTGAGTAGATACGGAATAAATTTTTCAGGTTTCTACTCGTATGTTATGAAACATTCAAACTACCTTGTCGATTCAAGTTCCCAACTAGATTATTGAGATCTGTTTTTGGTTTGCGTACACTCAATGACAGAACAATCACATACTCGATATTTCTAAGAAAACTAAATTAACAGGTAATATTGATTCAGCTGAAATACGTAAACTGGTTACATTTTATATCACTCCAGTTAGATCTAGAAGAAATATATTTAATACCCCAAGATTGAGAAATGTATTTTGTATCGTTCTTTCAGTCATTTTTATAATAAACACTGCTCTCTTAACGCGGTAAGTGTGAAATACCAAAAATATTTGGAAATATTCAACATTTTTCTTCTTACTGCTTAAGTACAATTCATTTAAATTTAGTTTTAAAATTATTTTTAGAGACGTTTAAAATAGTAATAATTATAAAACAAATTATTTATATATTTTTTCAAATTGCAATCTTCATTGTGTTTTTAAATATTTGCAAAAAAGTAAATTCTGTATGAAACTTTTATTGCATTTGATACAAGTAACATTAAGGAAGCCGTGAAAAATGCAAAAGATTCCAGATGCGGATGTTATTACTGCAATATGTTATATAAATGATATTTTAAAAATTAAAATAAAAAAAAATCAAAACATAACCTTACCGTTTGTTTTAAGTTCGCATTTATAGACTGGGGGAAAAAAAAGACAGACTTATATCACGGCCTGCTGGAGTATAGTAAACACAGAAAACATTTTATAGCAATAAATGTTGAAGAAAGATATTTTGGTTTTCAGAAGTTGCCGTCATTGAACAGAAACCAAGATGGAGATTTCATTGCGACTAATTAGAAATTCGTCTTTCAGATATGTAATAAACGATCTTCGCACAAAATAATGTACGATACACGATATGTTTTTTTCATTCTCGGAAATTAAAAAGCTTTACTACGTTTCGCTTTTTCAAACTTTTTTCTCGATCAGAAAACTTCAGCATACCGCTGTTGAAATACCACATTCAGTATTCCCAATTATTAGAATAATCAATTTTAAAGGTTTTTTAGTTCCTTCAGCGCGATATTAAATTTGATGAATTTGGTTTATAACTATATTATGTTTAGGATATTTTACTACTAATAATTATAAATTGAAACTTACCACTGCAATTTTCTTATTTTACAATTGTTTAATTCATTTTTTAAATTATTTGCAAAAATTAAACATAAAAAATTATATGCACAAAACAAACTTATTGTTTCATTTGAACCTTCACAAGTAAACGCAAAGAACAATTTGTTTAAAATCAATTTCTGCGGATAACTGCAATATGTTATATAAATACTAATTTTTGATGTTTCAATTCCGCCAACATATAAATAATTTGAATTCCCATAAAATTGTAAAATGAAAAATAAATAATTACATAACCTTTCCGTTTGTTTTAAGTTCGCATTTATCAGACTGGGGGAAAAATACAATATTCATCAATTTTTGAAATTTTTCCTCGAACATGAAAACATCAAAATACCGCTTTTCTAATATTTTCACTATTATATGAACTCACCATTAATCCAAATGTTAAGAAACTTCAATTCATTAACATTGTAGAACATTTGCAGAATGAAACATTATGTTTGTTCAGATCAAATTTCTGCATATTTAAAGGCCAAAACTAAATTTCTTTCAGTCATTTATTATAATAATACACTGCTCTCTTAAATTAACTGAGCATGCTGGGAATTAAACCAATGGCTTTCCCAAAGCAGGCTATGAAATATTCATTTAAAAATAATTTTTATCACGAAAAGGAAACAAAAACGAGCAAAATTTTATTAAACGTTTTTGTTTGAAATATCTCAAAGAATAACCCCCAGAAATTAATGACATTACTTAGGTTCATCATGTCTGAAAAAAAACCTATATACACACACACAACTTTCTTTCTGAGAAAGTCCAACAGGAAGAAAAATATAATTCCCAGTTTGAATAAGTAGTGTATTAGCAGAGGTGGGATGTTTTTACAGTGAGGGAGAAAAGTCATCTCATACTTTTTACAAAACACATCCTTCATCTTACACTGTTTATGAGCGCCTTCGATCTTCTTTACTTCAGGGTGGAGCCGTGTGACGGAATGAGGTCGGGCAGAAAATTAGTGTACATAGAGGGGAGGGTGGCTTACAATTGATCAAAAGTATACACAATTTTTTAAGTACAAAATATTCATATTCTTACATAAATGACATCGGGTTTTTGTTCATGTAATCTAGATCAACAGCAATACATTCTTGGTTTATAGACAGGTGGATGTGATAGCTCTATTTATTACTAATATTATAAACTACAGGTCGAACATTGGGAAGAAAAGTTCGCTGAGAGGATCCTATTAAAATTTTAAATAGTGATGGTGTTACCACATTCTAGTATATTCAGTCACGAAGCTCAATACGTAGTAAATATGCATCCATAGATAGTTGCTAACCACTAGGATCGCTAATATCGCCTCATTACAGACAATGCGAAATAGTACCGGCACAGTTTATTGTTCCTAGCACCCTCACAACTCAAGCTTCGTGACTGTATATACTAGACTGTGGTGTTGCCTTAGAAGATATATTGTTCTTACAATGCCAGTTTAGTACCAAATTTAATTTTAGGACGCATGTTTATCACACTTTTTTTATGAATACTATCGCCTCTCAGGATATTCAATTAACCCTGGACTCATTTCGCTCACAATATAACCGTCATCTCATTCAGACGCTAGATAATCTTAGCAGTTGATAAAGCATTTTAAAATAACCAATTAAATAATAGGACCCGTGTTTCATATATATATATTTTTGTTCTGATGACTACTACTGTACCATTTCTCAGAATACTGAATGTTCTTTTTTAAATAGAAGTTGATTGATTGATTGATTGATTGATTGATTGTTTATTCTATACATAACCATATACATGAATGTACACGTCAGGTACAATTACATTATAAATAAGAAATAGGATTAAAAACACTACGAATTAAAATATTTTTAAAATAAATAATACAATATAATCAAGTAGTATTAAATATGTCATAATTTGTAGTTTAGGAATTCTTTTACTGAATAAAAACATTGACCAGTTAAAATCTGTTTAACTTTCACTTTACATTTTGCATAAGGTAAAGTTTGTTTCTGCAATGGTAATTTATTAAAGCACACAATGCCAGTATAGGCAGGCGATTTTTCATATTTCATAAGTCTATGATTTTTATTGTAACCGGATGTGCATTTCGCGTGTTATAATTATGATAATCTAAATTCTTATTGTATTCATTCTAATTCTGTTAAAAAGAAAATAAGGCATTATTTGTAAATATAAATCGATGAAAATATTAAAATTTTATATTGGTTAGAATAAGGTTTGTAGGAGTCAAAACTCTTTAATTTAAGGGAACTGGGTAGTGATACTGTGCGATTAAAAAATTTTACAAAAGTTTAGTTGAATATTTCTAGGCTTCTAGTGCTCAGAAAGGAATAAAAATTTCAGGCTTATGCAATCAATCATTCTGAATTCAGTGGTATAAAAGACAACTAATTAGTTTCGTATGCAAGTGCAAAAGAAAGGCCCTAACTGATAACCTGTTTTCCAACTTTGCTAGGTGTATTTCTTCAGGTGCATTACATATCTTCACTCATTTGTATTTTTTAAGTTATCTTGTTCGTAAATTCCAAAGAAAATTTAGTTAAATGTTTCACCCCTAGCAGAAAAAAATTTGAATTTTGTTTAAAATTTTTTACAATTTTTTTCAATGCATAAATTTTTTTCTCGTGTTATGTGTGTGACATTCTTAAAACCGTAGGTCTACAACGTAGAACACAGGCTGGCAGAAAACACTGTAAAAATTTGTAAATTGATTCAGTAATTTCAGAGAAAATGCACTTAAGTTTGAAAATGTGAACTTAGGAAAACTGTATAAAAAAAAAGAATGTATGAATTACATGCACCGCCAAATTTAAAGAGGTCATTTAAAAGGTTTATTTATATTGTTTTAAAGAGTTTTGTAATTTATTTTAAAACAAAAATAAAAAATCTTTTGAAATTTAAAAATGGATTGTATAATTATTTTTGTGCAATAAATATTTTATTAGCATTGGTAGAGTTACCCCATAAGAAAACGGCATAACTAAGATACGCATAAGTAAGTGAGTAGTAAATTTATTTATTTATTTTTTATTTTTATTTACTTTATTTGATTTATTTGAAATCAGTATTTTGGTATTTAGCAGTAAAATCAGAATGCTCATTCGAAGTCAATAGAATGTCCATAATTATGCCAAGAAATTTAGTACTGTGTTGACTTTGAGTCAATACATCCCCAAATTGACATGGAAAAATTTATATTCATAGGTCTATTAACAAATTTTAAACATACAGTCTTATTAATAGTAACAATTCATTTGTTATAATCACACCACGTTTTGAACTGAGATGTAGCTATGTCAACTTTACTTATCAAATCATTACAAGACTCTGAACAAACAGTAGTAAAGATATCGTCAGCATATAATAAAACTTTACCTTTTTATATAATTAGTCAAATCATTTATGTATAATAAAAATATAAGAGGTCCAAGTACAGAACCCTGAGGGACTCCCATATTTATATAAAACTCATTAGAAAGAATACAATTGATATTTACACATATTTTACGATTAGACAAGTATGATTTTAAAAATTCTGAAAATGTGCCTCTAAAACCTAAGGCTTCTAATTTTATACATATATAATTAATATCCAAACTATCAAATGCCTTGGATAAATAAAAAAAAATAATACAGCTACATGTTTAGCTTTATTAAGGTTTTCATAAATATACTGTAGATATTAAAATAGTTACATTGAGCATCTCCTGTGATGCTGATTAACATGAATTCGTATGCTAGGTAACTTTCGGTGCTGGACCCCAGACTCATTTCACCGGCATTATCACCATCATTTCATTCAGACGCTAAATAACTTATATGTTGATACAGCGTTATAAAATAACCCAATAAAATAAAATAAAACATGAATTCGTATCTAGGAAGATATTAATTTTAGGACCCATATTTATTAGACTTTTCTCTCTTGTTTTGGTGGATACTACAACTCTCAAAATATTGAATGTCTATTTTTAACATCCTGTATATGGAACAGAGACCTGCAAGAGAGCGAGCGCGGGATATCGTTATCAGTCCAGGAAGGCACTGACGGAATGAATAGCGATCATATACGAATATTTCCGATAAATCACGAAGTAAAGCAACACACCGAGCGATCGGGTCTGACGACGAGCGCTCGGTGTTCATGAGTGCTCTTCCGGTAGCAGTAAGCAGTAGGTGAATTGTAGGCTTGTCTAATCAGTACGTTACATCAAAACGAATGTGAAGATGATTCAATAGTATCGACGTCGATCTCAAGCAGAGGCTCGGACACCGTCTCTGTTGATGGTAAAAGATTACAAGACACGATGTCAAAAGTATATGCCGAAAATAAAGTTAAATCAGCAGAGTCAGAGTAGTGGAAAAAAAGGGAAAGTAGTTACTATCTCTGCTTGGACTAAATTCGGATAAGTAAGGGATAAGAATACCTTAAAGTACATAGGATTGTCCACACCTGTGGAGTAACGGTCAGCGCGAAATCAGGTGGCCCGGGTTCGAATCCCGGTCGGGGCAAGTTACCTGGTTAACGTTTTTTCCGGGGTTTTCCCTCAACCCAGTACGAGCAAATGCTGGGTAACTTTCGGTGCTGGACCCCAGACTCATTTCACCGGCATTATCTCCTTCATTTCATTCAGACGCTAAATAACCTAAGCTGTTGATAAAGCGTCGTAAAATAACCTACTAAAATCAAAAATAAAAATATTCCCAAGTTAATATGAGTAAAGTTCATATTACGTTCGAGATGAAACAAAATATATCGCTACTAATTTATTATTTGCATTTCATACTTCGATAGACAGTTTTAGTTATCACGTATTAAATGTAATTTCTCGGTTTTATATACATTTTATAGTAATATAACCAAACATTTCATTTGCATTTACAATATTATTACGATTAAATTTGTGTCTCAGTCTGTTTTTGAAGTTAAATGTTAAACTGAGTAGGAATGAAATATATTTATACAGAAAATCATTTCAGCCTCTTTCAATCTAAACAAAGAAAAATGTATAATTAATTAAATTTCCACTAAAATATATAATTGTTGAAAACAATCGAATGATTTCTATGATTATTCCATTGTAGGATTAAATCATTCGAATGCATGAATGAATTGTTCAATAACATTGCAGTATGTTGATTAGTCATTCTATACGTAGGCCTATAGCCTGAGAGCAGCGCTCTTTTTTCTTATCGCCATGTAGGTCAGGTGTTTAATTTAATGAAGATCAGGATCAGATACTGAGGCTGTTAGAAGAGTCAGTACGCTACAACCACACAGAACATTCGAAGCTTATCATTATATTTTTGCGTCATATGATTCTGAACTCGAAGCTCTTATCATTATCTTAAAATGGAACACATTCTGTTATGCGAGTACATATTTTGTGTAACTTCATACGCTTGTTGTGGTGGTAAGCAAAATCAATGAATAATCGAGTGATATTGTGAATATTTCTATTATTTCGAATGGTTTTGATAATCAAATGAATTCATTCGATTTTTACCAATGATGTACTACGTAGTACTATAGCTTACTGCTTCGCGTATAGTGGTTGAAGCGAGCGCTCGTTCTGACAGGGGAGCGATCCCCCGGGCGAGCTCGAGCGAGCGCAGGCCAAACCCGAGCTCGAGCGATTAGACACGAAGAGCATTCGGTAAAACCGATCTCAGATATCGTTAAGCATCGCTCTCTTGCAGGTCTCTGATATGGAAAGTCCATTTCTGCGGGAACAGATGATAAAGTAGGTATTCTTCTGTTACTCGTACATCTCCGTCATGGTAGTTTGTCACTGCCAGCTGGAGGTTAGATAGGTCTAGATCAGGGGATAGTGACCAGGTCGCTATCCTTTCATCTAACCTTACCTAACCTGAGCTCACCATTCCTTATCTAACCTTACCTGACCTTCGGCTGGCAGTGACAAACTAACATGGAGGGAATATAACAGGAGAGTACCATAAATCAATTAAATGAGAGAAGTGACAGAAAATGAAGAAGAAATTTCAAGAATATTCACTGAAAAAAATATTGTAATTTCGGCGACAGTATGATATGAATATTGATGTTTTTCATTATTTCCAATTCACAGCGCTCTTAAGCTTTGTGTTATAAAACGAGAAAATACTTCGAGATCGTGTAACGGATTACAACACGAGAAAATTCTTTTCGTTCCATCAAGCGGAAACTTATAAATTTGTTACAATAATTTTGAAATTTAAAATTCTGACAGATCTCAATTTTTTGTACAGATATCACGCTGCATACAAATCTTCCGTACAACATTTCATCCCACTTGGTAAAAAATTATATTAATTATTAAAATTCTTGTAAATTCAGGTTACATTTTAAAAAAATCACTACTACTACAAATTTCAAAATTATTGTTTGAAATTTGTTCCACGTAACTTTGAAACTCCCTAAAACATAAGTTGATATTTAGTTTCTCAGATTATTTCTCAAGATCTAAGAAAACAATATTTTATATCAGGGTTGGTAAAGTCAGTCCATACTATGAAAATGCGGTAAACTGAGTACCTGTCAAAAATGATGAGTATGTAAACTGAGTCCCTGGCAAAAAAATGTATAGGTAAACTCAATATCGACTAAATTCCGTCACGAAAAAATCTTACGTCCCTCTTTTTCCATTTTCTAGACTTAGAACTTACTACCAATTAGTACAATTAGTAGGTGATTGGCGTGGTTAAAAAAATGTGTCACATTTTATGGTTAAAACACGTTTAAATAACATTGTACAACATATGTTCTTCTATAGCCCCTACTGTTCTCCAACCAGGAGCAGTGTTGCCAACACATAAATTGTATCCCCGTTAGTGTAACACCTGGAAATCCGTCAGAATCCGTCAAAATTAAAAAAATAATAAGACCCAATATACGAGCATATAAGCAAATTTTAACACAACTTACTTACCAATTCTGATTACAATAATCATTCCTCAACATGACTTGATTACGAGGAAATCTGAAACAGGGGATTCTTAAACAAAGCACGGAACAGGCAGGGCTGTTCAAATAAAAAGTGAAATCTCCCAAAAATTAAACAATTAAAATGACAGCAGCTAAAAATGTCAAAAGATGATGTAAATCGTAATTTCCGCCAGAAAATCCGTCACCCGTCAAAGCCAGTTTTTTCCCGTCCGCTACGTTGAAATTCCGTCAATTTTGACGGAATTTCCGTCCAGTTGGCAACACTGACCAGGAGATCAACCGTGAAAGGAATGTGCTTACTATTGCCTCATCTATTGGAGCGAAGTAGATAGATAATATTATCGTTATAACGCCAGTTTAAAAACCATGCGCTCTCCTGCATATGTTATTTCCTGTATGAAGAGATTAAAAGACCAGGAGATTAACTGTGATCTAATTTTGTAACTAGGGTAGTATCAATATGTCTGTATCAATGTTATGGTTTGTGCTGTGAGAGCTAGCCAATAGAGATGAGAGTACCCACGTGTGTGACTTATGACATCTTATGACATCAACATTCATTCACAGCAGTGGCGGCTCCTGCGTATTTCTTAAGAGGAGGAAAGAAGTTAACAGCACGAAATGATACCTTCTTGAATAAAACATGCTACAAATTAGCCAACATGCATACATTTAAGACCAGGTAGTGTTCGGGTTGGCCTTCCCTTCTGTATAGCAATAATCTGTTCTTGTAAACTGAGTTTCCTAAATTTTACAAAATATATCATGTTTTCACTTCCATTCATTATTGAATAATTGCACAAATTAACAATTACAAGGAAATTCACAACCTCGCAGCATTTCTCGCGCACACTACAGCATCACACGTGTTGGAAGAGACTATAGCTACTAACACGTAATCAAAACCGTTTTACGGAAATGGGAAATAATCTGAGGAAAGCGAGAACACTGCACCCAACTACGTGGTCTGTGTTGCCACATGTACATTTTATCAGATCAGTATCACATGCTTTTGAAGAATGTCAGGTCTTGTAGCTGTTGTCCTGTCTAGTAGACAATGAATGGAAGTGCATTTCAGGGGCCAAAAGACCTGCGATACTAACGTAGAACAAACTACTTCCTCTTTGTTTTATATAAACCCAAATTTAACTTACAAATATCCTTTAAAGATTCAAACCATGAATAGTAGCCTATATAAAGTGCAATGAATAATATTTATTTATAATTTAAAAAAAAGTTTATATGGTATATTTCATAGCTTTGCGTTAAAACTGGTTTTATTGTCTCCTCCTAGATGTGTTATAGTCTGGTTGAATGCAAAATCGTTAGATGGCAGCGGTAGCGAGCTTGCTGCACGACCAGTCGGTTTCTATTTCCCGCCCATGCGCTGATTCAGAGGAGGATCTCCTCCCTATCCGTTCATTTACTTGCTTTAAAAGTCTGATTCTTTCTCTGGCCGCTAGTGCGCTGTTGTCTATGTGTGTTAACTGCAGTAAAGGAGGAATGGATTGACTTTCCTCTATACACAAACAATCTCGCATCTTTCTCGCAGATTTCTAGCAGCAAATGAGCGCGCGTCGTTTAAAACTCGATCAACCGAGGTTTTCTTATAGCTGAGAACCTAAAAATGATCGAATCTTCCTCGAATTTCAAGGCACATATTTTATTTGGTATTTAATTTCAAAAGAAAAAAAAATGTGAGGACGTTCCTCCCTTCCCTCCCCCGAGGAACCGCCACTGATTCACAGCATTACCCCCCTTCGTCTCATCCGGCGGAGACTTTCTCGTGGTTGGAGCACAGTACATATTATGAGTTGGGGCATACTCAAAAAAAAAAAAACAACTAATTTCGCACTACCGCAATACTTTCTTTGTAACGAGGAGCTGCTAACTTTGCTTGCAAAACAGTGATTTGTTTCGCTCCAAGCTCCAGAGATTCCCGACACCGCCAGCAGATAAGAGCACGGCTGGATGCCGGAACACAAAGAAGAGCATCACACTCTTATCTGGCCTGTGGGGTCTCGCGTGATCGGTCGTTCTCCAGCCACGTGCCCAGCAAGTGGACCTCATAGTTCGAGCCGGGTGGGGGCTTGTCAGAACCGCACATGTTCGCGATTTGAAAACTATAGCCTTGATTGGCTTCCAGTAGTGATGGGCGAAGTTGTTCTTTTCCCGGAACAGTTCCGACTGTTCCGGTTCCGAAAAAATACTATGTTCCAAATAACAGTTCCGAAATAACAGTCACCAGTGGTGATGAGTCGGAGTCGTTGAGTCGTTCAAACGAACGGTACAGTACTCTCCCTCTTCACCATGCTGCTCACACTGGAGCACTCATAGGCAGGACATAGTACACATTCTTATCTATAGATGGCACTGCAATGCACATTCGAATCGATTTTGGAAAATTGCTGTGCATGCGGACAGAACTCAAAAGCTTAATGTTAGTAATTACACAGCTGTTGACTACAAGGACAGAATACGACACTTTGTTTTCGTACATAAAGTTATAAAGACATGGTAGCCAACTAAAAAAAAATAACATAACATTTAAAACATATGGTATGTAATTTCTGTTCTCTCTATTACATAATAAAAAAAACAAATCATTAATTTTTATTTTTACTTTTCTTAATGCACAATTATAATAATAATAATAATAATAATAATAATAATAATAATAATAATAATAATATATATTACAATTTCATAAATAAAAAAGATATATATTGGCAGTGCTGAAACCTGGAAACCCCGCAGTGGGTTAGTAAAATGTTGGAATCGCATCTTTACCAAAGTGTAATTTAAACTTCGCATTAAACCTCGCTCTCCAAATCAGTACTTATATGGGTAGTTTCAACAAATAATGCTACAACATTTTTGTCGTTCTTTGATAACAGAGAAGATAGCACAAAAACTTGTGCTTGTCAGACTTAACCTCAACAAACGACATACATTGTAACTAAACCACTCATTACCATTTACGACTTTAACCTTTGTATAAAATCAGCTGATCAATGAATTAATAATAGTATGCGTACTTTATGACTTTGTAGAATGTTTATAAAACAGAATTAGTCAACTAATGGTGAAATAAACCATAAAGCGGGAATGAATATTACAGATTATTAAATACTTACTATAACATTACAGATGATTGGCCAGTCTTGATATTAAAGTTTGCGCCACCGCAAGGATTTTAATTTCCATGCGCCCCCCTCCAACCACGTGAGAGTTTCAAGTACCAACTTCATCCAACGAAGTTCCAAGTACAACATAAAGAACAACGAGAACAGTGTAACTGCAGCTGTCGTTGGTTCATCGGAACAAGCTCCGACGTTCCGACTGTTATCTCGGAGTCGGAACATACCATGGTGGAAACATAGTAGAGGTGTGGGACAAGCTGTGCGTGTTTTCGTTCAGTCTGCGCATGACGTCACCTTTACTGCAGGCCGCACTCGAATGACACAGTCAACATAACAGATTGTTGATGGTTAGATCTGCGTCCATAGATTTAAATGAATAAATGAAACTCATGGTTTGTGTATTCAGTAAATATTGACAGTATAGGCTATAATAGGGTCTATCTTGAAGTGATAACATTATAAAATAGTGAACAATAAATTAAATTCAAGAGTCAAGAAATAATGTAATATGGTAATGCAACGTTAATAATTGCCTTCTGTAATATACACGTACTTTTATAATAATTATAATACATTATGCTACAAATATGCACAAAATTAGGCCCATATATCACACAAATTATATTACACATGAATTCAAGTACAATAGGAACTACCTTGAAATGATAACGTAATAAAATTATGATCTATTACATATTAAACTCAAGTTTCAAGAAACAATGTGATATGGCAGTGTGTCATTAATAATATTGACTTCTGTAATATAGGCATACACGTGGTTTTATAATAATTACAATACAATGTGTAATAAATATATACATACTTAGATCTATACAGTTATTTATAACGTACATTATTTTGTATATGAATTCAAATACTTTTGAAACCTTCATTAACATATGTATATGATTTTCTTGGAATAATTTGTCATTATAGTAAACAAATATTTTTATATATTCAGGCTATTGGAGACATAATATAGTCTACTACATTATTTACCTTATTATTCCACACACGACATAATATAATTTCACCATTATAAATCCCACTCTGTTAAGTAAATACTTATTCTTATGCAATCTTTTTCATTTTCTTTATAATATTTCTCTTTGAAATTCCAGACATTTTTATTATTTTATTAATTTCTTTAATTCTAATAAATGTTCTTGTTCTAACCAATGCCGTAGTTACTTCTGGCGGAAGAGAAGAACTGATTTCTGCTTCGTTTTTCATGGCAGAATTAACCAAATTTACAGTCTTTTTATTATAAATTTCTCATGAGAAACAGAATCTCCGTGCACATCTGAGAATATACTTCAATAAGCATGGCAACCAATTGTAGATCCTTAGAAGGGAGAATTAAGTTTCCACGGGACACTGTAGTAATCCAGTCTTTTGATTAGCAGAAGTTGACAATTTTGTGGGAATTCCAAGATTCGGGTATTGCTCCATATGTTTTGATGCAGCATATCCTGCAATATATTTTAATCCTTCCTGGGATATCCGCTGTCTTGCAGAGATTTCATATATTTTTTCTGGGAGGCCTATATTTTCTTCGGGATCTCGATCGTTGGTAAATTTAACCGGTTTCAGAATGCCTTTAAGAAATTCTGCCGTTGCACATAGTTCTTTCTGCAGATTATCATTGACTTCTGATTGGCTTGTACTAGGACCCACTATTAATGCCTCTTCTTCCGAAAGCAAATCGGGGGTGTTTTTGTTCTCACAAAACTGAGATAATGGATTTCGACCTAGTATGTACCACTTCAGTCTATGTTTAAAATCTAAAGCAGAGGGATGATCGTTTGTTCTACCCATGCTTCTAATTTCCGAAAAAAAGTTTTCTACCAGCTCTTGGTTAAGTTTTCTTGTGATGATGTATTCAATTTTGTACTTTTATCTCATTGCCTCATACAACAATGTTAATGATTTATTATTTATTATAATCCCCTCCTGATAAGGTAATTTCCTGTTTGCTTCTCCTACTTTAACTGTGGTCATGACGTCATTCATTTCTGAGAGTATAATATTCTGATCTTGAAGGTTTATTCCGTAACTATGCAGCCCACGGTGGGTACCGAATTTAGAAACGGTATTAAATAAATCAAACCAACCATTAGTTAATTTTATTGCCTTTGAAGTTTCTTTCCATTCATTTGATCTCAACAGCTCGTTTTCACCACACCATTTCAAAGCCTTTGCAACTCTGTTGGAAAATAATTGTGCTGCCAAACTAACTTTTTGTCTTTGGGTACCACGGACACTTAAGTCTAACGGAGTTAACTTGTAAGCTAATTTTGTATCAGAGGACGAGGATGCACGTAAAAGTTCATGAATTGGTTCTGATGAAATGTTCAATCCGTTCAAGTTGAAACCATGATCTAGAAAGTGATTCCTGTGTAATTTCAATAAATGTGGAGCGTCTGAAAAAAACAAATATTTCTCGAGTTGAATCATTTGGATTAGGAAAACTGCAATTTAGTTTGGTAGAAATTTTCAAATCACGCCACAATTTTCTGTTACTTCCACCTAAATCGCTAACTGTGGCCACAACTTGAAAACCACTGCCTTCTAACTAGCAAATTATGTCTGTTAAAATTTCTTTTGTCATTGTCTGATCATATTTATAGTATACGGGCTGCTTCCACCTTGCAAACAAACCACGTGCAAAAACAACCTGCACTGCTTTATGAGATCCAGTTATTAGTTCTTCCCTACTGTCAAAAGAAACCTCCTCATTTAAATACATTTCATCAAATGCTAATACTGTTACACGATCTAACTCCGACATATTTGTAGCTCTCGCCTTCATTAATTTTAAGACATCATGAAGTACCTCTTCCTCAAGCGATAATTGTTTTACTGCCCATTTTCTCAGAGTTGACAAATCAGGTAACGGGTAATTTAATTTTGTTCTTAAGTATCGGAATGTTTTTAGACTTAGGTTTCGAAGTGTTATTGCAGTACCGTAATCTTCTACAGACCATTTCACCCTACGTTTTTTATTCAAAAGAGCATCAATTTGCCCAATAGTGAAAAATGGTTTCAAAATTTCAGCCACTTTAGATTTAACTTCTGTTTTGTCTAATGTTTTTCAATGAAATTACATCCTTATGTAATTTTCTTTTTTCTTCTTCATGTTTCCTGTTGGCAGCTGTCAATTCCTTAATCCTCGTTTCTAGAGAGTAATTCTTCTCTTCTAATTCTTAGTATTTGGCATTCCTCTGTGACAGTAGACTCAGTGGCTCCGCGATTTTCCATTGTTACATTAGTGCTGGATGCTCCTATTGCGCTGAAGTGAAAGAAAGTTAATAGGTACAGTAGCCTACATGCAATCAGGGGCGTATTTAGGTCTCGGCAGACTAAGCAGCTGTCTAGGACGGCAGATTTGAGGGAGCGAATTTTAAGCTGTTACTGTTAATTTTTTATATGTTTTTTAAATTTTATTCATAACTCTTTAAAGAGTACATGAACTTAAACGCACAATGAAAAGGATATGAATAACATTGGCAACAATCAGTTCAAATTATGTATTGTAATTAATGTCTAGTTAGGTTTATTAAAGAAAATGTACTCAACGCAATGAGCCGCGATCGCTGTCTGCAGTAAAGATGACGTCACACGCCTCGGCCGCTATCGCAACAGCATGCGCAGTCCCACACCTTTACTATGTTTCCACCATGGAACATACCTTGTGCAACGCGGTACTGCGAGCCCGCAACAGCTGGGCAAGTGAGCAGCTCGGAGTCGGAACACTGTTATTTCGGAACAGGAGGTTCCGACCTACTGTTCATTTTTGCAACAGTTCCGAGGGAGTCGGAACATACCTTGTGCAACACGGTACTGCGAGCCCGCAACAGCTGGGCAAGTGAGCAGCTCGGAGTCGGAACACTGTTATTTCGGAACAGGAGGTTCCGACCTACTGTTCATTTTTGCAACAGTTCCGAGACCGGAACAGTTCCAAAATAACTGTTGTGTTATTTTTTACCCATCTCTAGCTTCCAGATACACCATGTCCAGCTCGCTCATCGGAAGCTGGATGGTCATTACTATTTCTGTGTTAACAGCAAAGGTCGGATTTGATTAATTTTAATCAGTGTTTATTCATGAACAGTTTATAGTACTCCGAACATATTAGTCGCTTATCGATGCCGTATCAGTTAAGACAGATAATGTTGATTTACTTACAGATTTACACTTACTTACTTACTGGCTTTTAAGGAACCCGGAGGTTCATTGCCGCCCTCACATAAGCCCGCCATTGGTCCCTATCCTGAGCAAGATTAATCCATTCTCTATCATCATATCCCACCTCCCTCAAATCCATTTTAATATTATCTTCCCATCTACGCCTCGGCCTCCCTAAAGGTCTTTTTCCCTCCGGCCTCCCAACTAACACTCTATATGCATTTCTGGATTCGCCCATACGTGCTACATGCCCTGCCCATGTCAAACGCTTCGATTTAATGTTCCTAATTATGTCAGGTGAAGAATACAATGCGTGCAGTTCTGTGTTGTGTAACTTTCTCCATTCTCCTGTAACTTCATCCCTCTTAGCCCCAAATATTTTCCTAAGCACCTTATTCTCAAACACCCTTAATCTCTGTTCCTCTCTCAAAGTGAGAGTCCAAGTTTCACAACCATAAAGAACAACCGGTAATATAACTGTTTTATAAATTCTAACTTTCAGATTTTTCGACAGCAGACTGGATGATAAAAGCTTCTCAACCTAATAATAACAGGCATTTCCCGTATTTATTCTGTGTTTAATCTCCTCCCGAATATCATTTATATTTGTTACTGTTGCTCCCAGATGTTTGAACTTCTCCACCCAGATTTACACTGGATATCCAAAATTTATTTGACAGAAAGAAATTTTCATTTATTACAAGTATTATTTTAAGTATAACTTAAAATCACCTTAGAATAAAACAGAACATGTGATAATTTATTTTATTACATAAAATATTTCTTCTTCCTCAGATTCTCTTATGAGTGCACGGCATGCCGAAAATCGACGATTATTACAAACATTATTTCCAAATATAACTTAACTTACAATCACCTTAGAATAAAACAGAACTTGTGATACATTATTTTATTAGAAAAATATTAATTAGTTTAGGAAATTGTACATTTATTATGTATAACTACTTTTGTATATAGATCTTTTTTTTAATTATTAGGTTTGTACTTTTGTGAACTAATATCAATAAATCTATCATTATCACTCTGTACTAGACAAATATTTCTTCTTCCTCAGATTCCGCTTTATCATTTATTATATTTATTTAATCTGACAGGATTAAGGCCATAGGGCCTTCTCTTACATTCTACCAGATAGCACATAAAAATACAAAAATATATAGTGACTAAAATTATATAAATTAAATGAAAGTTCTGTAGATGGTTAACAGAGTCAAAGAGCACTACAGAGCACTTATGAAGCAAATGTTGTGTTTGGGACAGTTTTAGTTGCCATGGTAATAGTTTACACTACATAGGTACAATCAGGACATAGTTAAAAATGCACGGAAAAAGTTTTTGATATCGCTTTATTATGTAATAGGAACTGTCCCAAACACAAGATTTGCACTTTCAGGTGAAATGTTCCTATTACATAATAAAGTGACATAAAAAACTTTTATGCTCGACCATGCCGAAATGTAGTAATTATACACATGGTAGCAGCCCTTTAATGGACCTCATTAAAGTACGCCTATTCATTGAAGTTCAGGTGTTCCACCAATCAGAAAACATCATTATAGCAATATGAAAGCGCAAGTATCGATTATTGTCGGATATGCAATCGAAAGACAACTAGCGAAACGTCACGGAGGCTGGAAATCCAAAACTGTCGCAGAAGGTTATGTTCTGTTACCATAATAATTAGCGTTAATTGTAAATAATATTCAAATAAATTCAATTTGTCATCTCGTTTTTCAATGTCTAAATCAATTTCAAGGTGATATCAAGATTAATGTTTATTTTACTCTCCAGATTATATCAAGGTCAATGACATTTGTTTCTCGGAAAAAATCAATACTTTCGCGTTTGCGCACATCTCACAATTTACGAGATATTGCTCTTTTCATAAACATACTCGCGTCTTAATTACTACCATTATAGGCTCGTTGCATAATGTACTATTTCCGTGCATTTTTAACTATGTCCTGGTTGTACCTATGAAGTGTAAACTATTACCATGGCAACTAAAACTTACCATTAAGTAAAGCCTTCATGGTATAGTAAAAAAAAAAAAGGTACAATAAAATGTAAGGAAAACGTTTTTGATGTCACTGTACAATACAATACAATACAATACAATACAATACAATATAATCTGGGTTACCATAGCAACTGGTTTCCTCGAAATATGAGTCATTGTTTTGTTTTTAGATTCTCACAACACTAGTTTATACTAGCGGAATATATTTGTTTTCTTTTCCTTTAAGTGTGGATGTATGGTCGCTCCAATTTCAAATAACAGGAATTTCGAAATGCTGGCAGGCTGCAGTCGTTTTTATAGGTCGTAACGAGGGGCTATATAAAGCTTTTTACTGCGCCTTCGACTCTTTGACGAGACCAGCTGAGAATATTGCCAACCTGCTGTTGATGCCAAATCTTTTGTCATAGACTCCTTATAAACTGAATTAAGGACGATCTTCATTCGTTCTCGCCTTTTGGAAATTTAAAACATTGAATGTTATAAAATAGCCTATATTTGCGAAACCTGAATATCGATCAAAATATATTTATGGGAGCTAACATTGAAAACCTTGTGAAATCAATAAATACTGAAATGTTTTCATGCAGTTGAAGAATGCAGCATTTAAAAATATTAATAAATTAATGGAAGGATTTCAAGATTGTAGTAATATTTCAGCCAAAATTAAAGCAGGATGTCATATCAGGAATCTTCCGAAGTGGTCAGATCTAAACCCTCTTCGAAAAGTCAATTGTCATTTTCGAAAAATTAAACGCACAACATAATATGTTTGTGCGAGATTGTGCGTATTTGCTTGCTTTCCGCACAAAACCAATACGCGGTAAGTGTGAAATACCACATTCAGTATTCCCAACGTAACACACATAACAATTTCCCTCTTCTTACCGCTTAAGCGCCATATTCATTTTACTGCTTTAGGCTTTTAACATATTATTTTCAGAGACGTTTAACATAGTAATAATTATAAATTGGAAACTTACCACTGCAATTTCACCTAAATTGCACTGTTAATTATTGTTTTTAAATATTTGCAAAAATTAAGTAAACTCTACAACACCACAAAAGTTACTGCATTTGTAATGCAAGTAACATTAAGGAAGCCGTGAAAAAATCAACAAGATTCCAGATGCCGATGTTATTACTGCAATATGTTATATAAATAATATTGTTAAAATATTAAAATGAAAAATAAATCATTACATAACCTTACCGTTTGTTTTAAGTTCGCATTTATAGACTGGGGGAAAAAAAAGACAGACGTATATCACAGCCTGCTGGAATGTAGTAAACAGAGAAAACATTTTATAGCAACAATGTTGAAGATAGATATTTTAGTTTTTAAAAGTTGCCGTCATTGACCAGAAACCAAGATGGAGATTTCATTGCAACTAACTAGAAATTCCTCTTTCAGGCATGTAATAAACGATCTTCTCACAAAATAATGTACGATACACGAGCGGTATGTTTGTTTTCATGTTCTCGGAAATTAAAAAAGCTCAACTACGTTTCGCTTTTTCAATCTGTTCCTCGAACATGAAAACATCAACATACCGCTCTTGTAACGCATATTACTATTACGAATGAAATAATAATACCGTGCGATACAACACGCATTCACATACAGTGGAACGAACTGAAGTCGTCATGTAATTATCACAACGCAAGACTGATTCTATCGATGTCATTTCTCTTCCGATTGTACTCTTGAATATCATTCAAGTTATATCGTGACCTTTCCTCTCGCCCGCTCTTCCTTATCGCAGTGTTTAGTTCGCATTCCTTCCTTCGGTAATCCGTGGTTGCGAGACCACCTAAAAGCCACAAGATGGCGTTTAGTGACTAACCTTAAGTCTAGGACGCGGTGAAATTCGAAAATCGGGACGAAGGAACTTCTCGTGTGAACAGTTGATTAAACCTAAATTCCGTATATAACTCGTGGCAGCTTAAAAAATGTCAATAACTGAAGAACATGTTGATATATTAAGACCGTAGAGTTGCTTCGTTTTTGTCAAACATATGGGAGACTGACATTTGGAATCTCGCGGAGAGGGGTGGCCTAGGGGCGAGCGGGGTTGTATGCTTGCTTTCTGGATACTCAGCGTACCTTGGAGTAATCAGCTGATACGCGTTTGAAATGCTCTATTTTAGGGTGCACAATGATCAATAGAACCTAAGTACATGTGACCTAGGAACAAGGACAGACGTCTTGATTGTGATAGCAGAGCTCAGATACTGGGTTGCAAGGTGAAGGACGAAGTCAAAATCAGTTTGATAAAGAAGGTTGAAGAGAGAATGTTCATGTTTCGTTCAGCTTATGACGAATGATCACGAACAGTCATGTCAAGCATGTGCTAGAACAGTCTGATAAAAAGATCATTCAAGTACAGATTTTTTGGAATCTGTTTTTTGTCTCTTGCAGTTGGTATTAGTAGCTTAGTTTTAGTATTGAAACCCTCTTTATAGTTCCCGTGAACGACTTTCCAGAAGACGTAAGGAGATCACAGTTAAGGTCATTTTATATTCAGTGTTAATATTGCAGCTGAACCTTGGAAGTCTTGTCTTCTTAGACGGCGTTAGCACAATCTGTGTCAATTATATGTGCTTTCTAAGTTACTACATCATCCTAGCACTAAAAATCTTTGTCAAGTATAATGAAGTTCACGTAAGGTTATTTGTTAAGGAGTTAATATGGCCGTCTTTTCAATGTTACAAACTATTACCACATGTCACAGAAGCATGTAAAATCACAATAATATGGACTGAAGCAATAATACTAAATATTATTTATTTACTTGTATATTTATAGGTTTATGTATTTATTTACTTATTTAAGTACTTATTCATTTACATACTTTTTATCTATTTGTTTATTTACTTATGTAGTTATTTACTTATTCATTTATGTAGTTATTTATTTTTTATTTATTTATTTATTTTTCTATCTATTTATTTGTCTATTTATTTATTTACCTATTTATTTATCTGCTTATTTGTCTATTTATCTATTTGTTTATCTGTCCATTTATTATTATATTCATGTAGGCCAATTCATCTACTAATCTATTCATTTATTCATGTATTTTTTATTTAATTTAATTAATTTATTTATTTAATTGATTTATTTTTTATTTTATTAATTAATTTTATTTATTTATTTATTTTATTTTATTTTATTAATTGATTAATTTATTTGTTTACTTATTTTTATTTACTTATTTATTTATTTATTTTTATTTATTCATTTTTTTATTTATATATTTTTATTTATTTTTTATTTTACTTTATTTATTTTTTTTATTTAATTATTTATTATTTATTTATTTGTTTTTATTTATTTATTAATTTTTATTTATTTATTTTTATTTTTATTAATTTATTAATTAATTAATTTATATTTATTTCTTTATTTATTTTTATTTATTTAGTTTCATTTATTTATTTGTTTATTTTTATATTTATTTATTCATTCATTTTTATTTATTTTTATTTATTTGTTTATTTATTTATTTATTTATTCATTCATTTTTATTTATTTTTATTTATTTATTTTTATTTATTCATTTTTATTTATTTTTATTTATTTATTTGTTTTTTATTTATCTATTTATTTTTATTTAGTTAGTTATTTATTTATTTATTTAGTTATTTAGTTATTTATTTATTATTTATTTATTTATTTATTTATTTATTTATTTATTTATTTATTTATTTATACTAAAATGTATTTTGTCTGGCAACATGAAGTTAGGTTTCACTCTTAGAACACAAAATAAGAAGACCCGGATTGTATTTGTTGTTGCTTGGCAACGAAATGTTACAAATACTATGAGGAAATCACTGTTAAATTAATTTTGCCTGCATTATCAATTGCATTAAAATCTTAGAATGCCTTGTATCGCATTAGCACAATCTATATCTGTTCATGGTTGCCAGAATACGAAATAATCATTATAGGCTATAAAAACTTGTAGGGCTATAAGGAAATCGCCGTCAACAAAATGTTATGTGCATTTAAATTACTGTAATAGAATGGCTACGTTGTCCTTTTAATAAGGATGCAATATAAGCAAATGTGTTGGTGTTTCGACTGCCCGAACCTCGACCCTTCAGGACCTTCGGGAGACGAGTAACGATCGACTCAGGAGGTCGAACAACTTTTTAACTTGGAAAGATGAGCATAGAGTTTCCCTTTCTGGCCATTAGCGATCGCTCGGACTTCAGGGATCTAGTGCCGAGGTCGACTCTTCTTTGCTATTACCACTTCAATGTCCCTCCGAACGAAGAGAGGTGATGTAGTCGTTCGTTTTTGTACAGGAAGAATCAGTTCAGATTTTGAAACTGTTGGTAATCAGACAAGAGAAATGAATATAAGAACTTCATCATTCAACTTAGCCATCTAAAGCTTGTCTTTGTTAAAGCAAGTGAAATGAATAAAATACTGTCATTTAGTAAATATAATTCAGCTCATTCCAGTCATTCAACTGAGTCACAGTCGAGTCAGTCTACGTAGTAAGGTGTCAATTTGATCAGACAGTTCACATATTCCAGTTAGCTAGTCAAGTTAGATCAGTATATTTTTGCAAAATACATTTTCAATGTTAAATGTGTTGTGATCGAATTTCTGCACATTTAATGAGACACCCCACTAAAAATGACAGCTTTTCTCCTAATCACTTCTTCAACCAAATTTTGAGAGCATATTTACTATGTAAAGAACTAACAAAATCCAAATTTTGAACTCCCAGATGTTTTTTTTTTTTGCTTTTTATTTTTTAATTTTCTATTTCTTTTACAAATATTTTCAAAGCAAAGTTTTTAGTAGATCTCAATTTTCAAGATTCCTTTTTTCTGTTACATTCACAAGACATAGAGAAACATCTCAGTGCATTCATTTTATGAAATATCTCATTTATTCACTTTGATTTTTTTTTTTTTTTTTTTTTTCAATTTTGAAAATGTTATTTTCCTATAAATATGGGGAATGCGTGTTATTATTCGTTTGAGAAACTTTTGTCATCTAGTCTACTGTCAAAAAATCTGAAAGTTAGAATTTATAAAACAGTTATATTACCGGTTGTTCTGTATGGACTCTCACTCTAAGAGAGGAACAGAGATTGAGGGTTTTGAGAATAAGGTTCTTTGGAAAATATTTGAGGCTAAGAGGGATGAAGTTACAGGAGAATGGGGAAAGGTACACAACGCAGAACTGCACGCATTGTATTCTTCACCTGACGTAATTAGGAACATTAAATCCAGACGTTTGAGAAGGGCAGGGCATGTAGCACGTATGGACGAATCCAGAAATGTATATATATATATTTTCGCTGTAAGAAAATATATATAATACTGTAAAACTCAATGTAAACATGAGCACGTTGCTGTCATACCCGTGATTGGCTCCCAGTCGAAACACACACATGACGCAGGAAAATATAGTTCGTACTTGGAAACCACAATCTTGTATTATTTGAAAATAAAACATTGAATTCTAATTGTTAAATACGATGAAACATTTAACTTTACACATATATAAAACGCTATATAAAAGAAAAGCTACTTTTATATTTTGTTATGTACTATGAACGCGGATGAATACCAGCAGTAATTCCGAGGTAGTCTGTTCTTGTAACAAGCTGGCGTCACTTGAGCTCGTAGTTGTTCACGTAAGCACGTGGTACTGAAGTATGGCTTCTGTATCCTCAACTGTCCATTCTTGCGGGACAAAATTCCGGCACATCCAGCGATGCTGATATAACCTCTGCAGTTGCGAGCGTCGTTAAATAAAAAAAAAAAACAAACATCAACTGTCCATTGTGAAGACATGACTTAAAAATAATTTAATTACAGTAATTATAAAATAAATGTTTCCTGAGCAAACGAATGCATAGTAGTGAGGTTAGGCCTACTTGACGAGTAACTGGAAATGTTTAACATGAAACAGAATGTACAACAGTAGGCGGGAACACGTACTGAGAATCTATGGCGCCAAACAGCGGCCAATGAAGCCTCACTTCAGTCACGTGCTATTGTTTACATTAGGATTTTTGTTACAGCGAAAAGATTATAGTGTGTTAGTTGGAAGGCCGGAGGGAAAAAGATCTTTGGGGAGACCGAAACATAGATGGGAGGATAATATTAAAATGGATTTGAGGGAGGTGGGATATGGTGATGGAGACTGGATGAATCTTGTACAGGATAGAGACCGATGGCGGGCTTATGTGAGGGCGGCAATGAACCTGCGGGTTCCTTAAAAGCCATTTGTAAGTAAGTTATTTTCCTATAATTTATGAAAAAATATTAATAAAATAATTTAGCAGCATTTCTTACAATATAAATACATAGAAACATACAGTTATCTCATAAATACTTGCAGTAAAATTTCACCCATATTGATTAGTATTTGGCATTAAATAGTTGTGTTGAATCAAGAAAAATAAATTTACGGGAAAATGGATTTGAAAAGAAAAATTAATATTTATGTAACACATACCTATTAAAATTCTCCTTCGTTACATTCATCTAGTAACTTAAGGGAGCCAACTTTAGAACAAAAAGTTGTTGTTTTCTAATGCCAGTCGTTTGACAATAGTCATTTGATCTCTTGCACTCCAATACTTTTCATTGTCATGGCCAGCCACTGAAGCACAGATTTTGAGGTGTTCCGAATCCATCTCTTGGTCTGAGTCGCACAATGGGCAGATAGGGGACTGATATATTCCAATTCTATGCAGGTAAGAAGAAGAAGAAGAAGTTACTAGATTTATAATCAGAAATTTGTAAAAGAGAATTTTTTGATGAAAATAATAATAATTTTTACAGCTCTTTAAATGCCACGCCCCCTTACAACCTTAATTTTTATTTATTTTAGTAGATTATTTTACGACGCTTTATCAACATCTTAGGTTATTTAGCTTCTGAATGGTGATAATGCCGGTGAAATGAGTCCGGGGTCCAGCACCGATAGTTACCCAGCATTTGAGGGAAAACCCCGGAAAAAAACCTCGACCAGGTAACTTGCCCCAACCGGGAATCGAACCTCCTTTCACGGCCAGACGCACTAACCGTTACTCCACAGGTGTGGACTACAGCCTTAATTAAAAACAATTAAACATATTTGTAATCAGTCTTGAACTGAACTCATTTGGGTATGAAAATCTATATATATAATTTGAACTGGTAATGGAAATTACGGGAAAACGGCTGAACGGATTTTAATAAATGACCCCTCATTTTGAAGCTTGGAACCCAAAGTTTTTCGGAAAAGTAGTAGTTTTCAGTGAAATGTCAATTTTCCTACATCATTTTCCTTTTTTCCAAAATCCATCTTTCGTCAGTTTTGAGAACTAATTAATTGCATTCACGGCCGACTTGATTGAATTTCAGAACAAAACACACACTACAATAAACAATAGGATATTACACGAAGCCCATGACGTGCAGGATTGCCGACATATTTAGAGCTCAATTCAATTTGTTATTAAAAACTGATTCTGCAGTGTATAATTTTCTGAGTACAGCTGTGTATTGGATATTCAAATCTACGAAACTTGAGGTGGTTTGGTGACATTATTACCATTAGAAATTAAATATTATTGTAGTTAATATCATGATGCATCTATTTTTCATTAATTGTACATAATATTGATGCTATATTGATGACATGAATGTGAAACGTTTTGAGGTTATATAAGTAAATGTAGAGAATATCTTAATTTAGATCTTCATTTCTATAATTTACTGGGTGACTGCTATATATAACTACAAAACTTAAGTAAGAAAATAATATTGTTATTAAAAATCAAATATTTTTATACTTATTAACCCAGTGGGGTTGGGTCTTTTTCATATACTTAATGACTGTGTAGTGTAGATATTGATATGTGTCATTGTCTTCAGTATTGGCTCGAGAGAGCGCAAAAATTACAGTTCCTAAGGAAAGATCAAAAGGTATTACTTATTGATAAAATAAGAGGCCTAGAAAATTTTGTAGTCTCCAGATCATTTCAGCAGGATCTCTTAGTAGGATAAAATGATTTTACGCTCTACATTTCAAGTTCTACATGCAGCAGCTATATGAAAATGCTATTGTTCGAAAGCTTAGCAAACCTGATATTTTTTTAACTTTAGCCTACAATCCACAATGATCTGAAATAGCTACTGCTATCGTCCTGACATTGATACTTGCGTTTTCGCGTTGAAACGCAAAAACTGAAGTTGGATAGGTTCAAGAAAAAGTATTTGGCCTAAAAAAATCCATTCAGAGGGAGTATGTTTCATTATTATGGAAGCAAATAACTATCAAAAAGACAAGTATTTATTCTTCATTGAAAATAAATGTGAAAAATTTTTATTTGAACGTCTAACGAACTTAGTTTGCAGCAGCATTTGCTGCACAAGCCACTAGTAGTATTATAAAGAACTGAAATAGCGAATAAATTGTTTTTGAAAAATTTTCTTGATTTCCAGTGGAGTCTCCCCTTACAGGACAAAACTAAAATTAATTCTATCATTTATTATCATAATACACTGCTGTCTTAAATTCAATGAACATATTGAGAAGTCAGTCAATGACTTCCTCAAAACAGGCTATGAAATGTTTCATATAAAACAATTTTTTTCTCGAAGAGGAAGCAAAAACGAGCAAAATTGTACAAAACTGTTTTGTTTGAAATTTCTCAAAGAATATCCCCCTGATATTAATGACATTGCTTACGGCTCACTCTTTATATTTTCACCAAAACAAGTGATATAACTTTAAAGATTAAAATTAGGGGTAATACTTGTGTTATTTGGTGGAATATACAATATCCAACATGTATTTGCCCTTGTATCACAAGGGACTCCATCAGTCCGAAGCCATTATTAATTTCATGGAAACTCGGACATGAAAATAGGAATTATAGTGACTATTTCGTTTATATGTCGACCAATGAAGTGTAATGAAATTTTGAATTTCAACCAATCACAGTCACACTTTGCGATAACTTTTGCAACTAGATTTAGCGCTATCAATTTATGGCATGGTCGTTCTTTTGTTTAGTCGTTGTCGCCAACTGTTTCCCCATAAATTGATGATCATGAATACATTAAAATGCAACTACATGGTTAAACTTTTCTTTCAACTTTAAAACCATGAATGCAAGTTTGATATTTAATATTAATTAATATAGGCTATTTACGCAGTGAAGACGACGTTCAAAACGGCGCACCATGTAGACACAAAATCTTCATGCATCTTAATTGAACGTACCTCTTAAACTTGATTTTTTCAATATTCTTCCCAGATTGCACGCATACGCGATTGGAATATAGAACTGTGTAGATGAAGCGAAAATGCGTTTGTCGAGCTTTAAAAATTGCTTTCGTGTAGCACTGATTGTCAGTAACGGTCGAAATAAGGCACAGCTGAAATTGGTCCTGCTTCCACAGGTAACTCAACCTATAATTGAAGCCTATAAAATTTGTATTTTGTGAATGAAATTAAACAATTAATAGAAAGTCAGATGTTCAAATTTATGTAACATCATCGCATATCAAATCCTTGCATAGTAATAATAAGGTCTTTCATCAAACTGCCTTCCGTATGGCGTAATAAAATTCGTGTTTTAATTAGGCCTATCTATACAGAGATGGCTTCACTGTGTAGCAACATGTCTCGCTGTGAATACATAAGCATTGGTATATAGCTGTCCCCACTGTTACTGTTAAATTAAATTATGATTTCAGCAGATAATGAAAATGTATTTATGTTATAATAATAAGAGAAAAGTGCAGTACATCTAATTAACGTTGTTAAACCTGTATTTCGCAATTGGCATTACTGAATAATAACATCGAATTACTTTATTGCAGTAATCGATATTCATCTACGAGTATTTCAGCTTCACAATGTCTGAATAGGTTAAGTAATCGTTAATATACAATTATTATCATTTTGTGATCGAATTTTAGGGGTATATTATTTACATTTTTATTTTATTCACGAAATAGTCCTAATAAATGTCACTCAAGGTCTCGTGACATTACTTCAGAAGGTTCAGTAATTAAGCCAGTTCACACACTCAAGCCGTCAGTATAATCAGTCCAGTCAGTGAGTCGAATGAGTTCAGTTGGTTCAAACGGTCAAACCAGGGAGATCTGGCAGCCTATTTATCAGTCCATTTCGTCATTATGGTCGCTCAGTCCTGTTAGTCTAATCAGTGAAGACCAATGATTCCAGTTCAGTCAGTGCAGGCGTTGACCTCGTGCTTACGTCACCCCTCTACTTCTCTAAGTGCCGGAAAATAACACCCAAGTCCCCAGGGGGTCGTCCTTGGCCCGAAACCCTTGTTGTGGTCCAACAGGGAAGTGGATTCGAACCCGGCGCAAGACGCTGGAGGCTGAGGCAAATGTCGCCGCCGCCCGTCCCATTGATTAAATGCGCTGGGCCTTGAGCACACATTTGTAACAGTTCTCTCACTTCGTGGTGCCAAACACTTGCCGCGTAATTTAGTGAAAATAGCAACTATGAATCCGGTGGGATTCTAAATGCATTAACTTACCTTTAAAATTCTAAATCGATTATCCTTGAATTGTAATTCATAACTACATTTAAATTAAACATTTATTATTATTGTTCAGTTAACACTCAAAACTGCACTGAAATTCTTAGTCTGTATGGCCGTATTCATACACATTCTTAGCGCGGGCTTCCGGTGGATAATCAGTGAACTAACGTTTTTCGTATTCGTAGTCCAGTGTTAGCGATATGATATGATATGATATGATATGATATGATTGATATATTGATATGATATGATTGATATGATATGATATATATATGATATGATATGATTGATATATGATATGATATGATATGATATATGATATGATATGATATGATATGATATGATATGATATGATATGATATGATATGATATGATTGATATGATATGATTGATATATGGTATGATATGATATATGATATGATATGATATATGATATGATATGATATGATTGATATATGATATGATATGATATGATATGATATGATATGATATGATATGATATGATATGATATGATAGTTGATATATGATATGTCAATGTATGCTAAAATATGATATGATTGATGTTAACATGATAATTTCATAATAAACCTGATTTATGAACAAAATTATTTATTAATTTTAATATGAATTTATATTTACGCATTAAATGATTGATATATGCGGCAGCTCAGGATGATTTGTGATGCAGCAGTAAACAAGAATTCATACACCAGCTTCCATTGAGACCGGTTTCTTCTATGAATATGAGATTTTCCATCCCTTCCTATGATACCCTAGTCGAAGGCTCGCAAGAATGCTATGATTTAACATTTAAAATAAGTAGTTTGATTATCCCTTTTCGTCAGTTGTGTTCAGTTGAAGTGTTAGATATGATATGATTGATATATGATATGATATGATTGATATTTGATATGATATGATTGAAATAAGTTCCTGACATATAATTTACTTGAATTTTTTAGACAATTGTATTATCAAGACTGACTTACGAACAAAAGTGTGATTTAAAAAAACAAATGACCGACTCCCTTGATGTCAATGATATGATATGATTGATAAGACAGACGATACTATGATTGTAATGATACTAATATTGATATGATTCCTCTGAAGTATGACAGGAGTGAGCTAATGTTATACGTATATGTCTATTTGTTGATATATGATATGTGTAAACCGTGAAATCATATTTTACATATGATATCATTTGATCATGCCTTGATTGATGTTATATTATGAGGTTCCAACCAATCTTCGACTGCTGACTTGAAATTTACTACTATTTATTTTAAGACTGTATTTTGTAATACGTTTTATGATATGATATGATGAAAGACAACTATGATATGTTATATGGTTGATATATGAAAATTTCATGCTACGCCACTGATGATATGATATGATATGATATGATATGATAATATGATATGATATGCTATGATATGACTCCCGTAAAAGTAATCAGTCTATAGCCGGGGCTAGTTTAGCACGCTCGTAGCGCGGGCTAGCGAAATGTCTATGAATAGCACCTGATAAAACAGTAATGGCTGCACAGAAATGACAAAGTTATGGCCGTTGAACTAACACTTCTGACTGCAATCAGGTTCTAAATTTGTGACCGTTGAATTAACACCCAAGATCGCATTGAGATTCTAAATTTATAATATTTCAATTAACAAATTTCAAATGTGATATAATAATTATAACTAGAGCCCGGATGTTTGGCAAAATGCCTTTTTTTTACTGGGTGAAAGTAAATCATTATTTGCATTGATATAAATGTGATTTAGAGTAAATCAAAGTGATAGGGTCAATTTTTATTTTGCCTTTTTTAGGGGTTTCTTATTAATAAATGTTTTTTTTTTGTCATTTTAAAGTAATATTTCTTGTTTATTTGCAATTTTCTAATTACTCATGATGTAATGTGTATGAAATTCAAATATTTGAAACAATGACTAACTTTACTAACAATAGCAAATAAAAGTAATTTACTTCGGTGCTTAATCTACTAATAATCGTGCTTTAATACTATTAGTGTAATATGAATAATGATCGACAATCCTTACATAACAAAACTGTTCCATCGCTTGAAAACACATGGGCACCAAATTCACTAACGTAAGCATGAAGTTTACTTTTCATTGGTTTACAATCCACAGTTACAAATATAATACTGTCATGTCTTCACGATACCAATAATCAGCTTTATAATTTTAAATATTAAGCTCGTTCTCAGTTTACTAAAGATTATTATTTTATTGGTCCTTCAGAATATATCTGTTATGGTAACAATTAATATTAGAGGAGAAAAATTCGCTCCGTCGCCGGGGATCGAACTCGGGTCCTTGGTTTCTACGTACCAAGCGCTCTCACCATTGAGCTAGCAACCAAGGTCCCGGGTTCGATCACCGGCGACGGAGCGAATTTTTCTCCTCTAATATTGTTACCATAACAAATATATTCTGTAGGACCAATAAAATAATAATCTTTAGTAAATTCTTCTAGCAACAGTGCATATTTCTGTACAGATTACTGTGCACATTACTGTGGAATCCCGGCCACCAAGTCACTCAACTGAGTGCGCTCCTTGTATAATGACTAGGGAGCGGATTTTTATGTGCTAAAAAATTTAAATATATTTATTTTTTATGTGCTAAAAAGTACGAAAATATGTGCTAAAAATGAAATAAATATATTTTTTTTAAATATGACAAAAATATCTTACTTAGCTTGAAAAAAAATGTTACTAGGTACTCACCAATCACACCTGAGTATCAGTTGCTAGTAGTTGTCCGAGAATTGTGGTGAACAACAAAGGTCATTTCCAAATTCTCCATCACAAATGCATGCCCATTATCTCTGAACGACGACTTAGACGCGATCTTAAACACGATTTGATTTTAGGCATCTTAAGAGGCTAATATACACACACGTCTTAACGTAAATAATGTTTCTAGCTACTGACTGACAATGTCGGAGAAAAGCTTCCTATAGCGACGCCTCCACGTCTACACTATGCAACTTATGCTTATAGTCCGATAACGGGGAATCACAACAAGATGTACTTCCTCACTTCATAGGCATGAACGAGAGGCGAGAGATTTGTTTAAATTAAATAATGTTAATACCCGAGCTCTTATCTGTTGTGTTTCACAAACAAATCGCGGAATGAAATCATCTTCAGCAACAATAAACATTCCTAAGTATGTGTTGCAAAATCTCTCCTTCTTGTCCATGTTAATTTATTCTCTAATAATAACACTGATATGCTGCCTAGCAGTTCTCAGAACTTGAGGCGATACTATTACAAAAGTGGATCACGGATACACCACAAAGCGCTTAGAAACACGAAGCAACCAAGAATTCTTAAAAGGATAACGTATTTCTGAGTGATATAATTGATTTAGTTTTAAAATATTTAAAAGTTCTTGTAAAAAAATTATTTAAGTAAAAAAAAACTCCAAGATTTGTGTTTATAATAGATTTCCTGAAAATATATATTTACATAATCTTTTTGTGAAAATATGTGTTTTTATGTGAAATAAAATTCGGGTTTTAAACTTGTAACTTGACATTCGGAATTTTTAACTTTGTTAATTGTGTTTTATCACACGCAAGAAAAATATTTAATTACATAGGAATCCGCTCCTTAATAATGACAGTTGATTTAATAAAATGTCAACATACGTACATGCGCAACTTGGTGTCAGGCCACAAAGGGAAAAACGCTGGAGGAGGGGAGTTCGATCCGGTGCTGTGGATTGGACTTCGGCGTAGCTCAATGGTGAGAGCGCTTGGTACGTAGAGACCAACGACCCGGGTTCGATCCCCGGCGACGGAGCGAATTTTTCTCCTCTAATATTAATCGTTCTCAATTGTTTGATTTCATATTTTCAAATCTTACTGTTACGATTTTGTGCTACACATGTTTATTATTGTAGGAGAAAGAAATTTGAGTGAGGAACAGTCAGTTATTGTCGGGTGACAGAAGGTATAAGATCGATTAGCTAGAATGCCTAAATTCATTAACATCCATGGCCTTATTGAAATTCTTATTTTGTGATTTTGGAATCAACACCCATGACGGCACTAGAATTATAAATTTATGAAGGCTCAGTAAACACCCATGACTGTTCTCAGTGTCTAATTTTGCAGTGTTGGAGTGCCACATTCAACCCTTGATCTGTGTATCAGTTTATGAATAAAGTTTTTAGGCATATGTTTTGTACGTTGAAGTGTGTATTCTTTCATACAATCACAAAAAGGAATATTATTCCCAAGATGATGAAAGAATCAAATTCTTGAGAGCAAGTTACAATGAGAAATTATGTTTTCCTTGAAAATTTTTTTATATTTTGTAGGACGATATATGAAAGTGAATGATGGGGTACTTGCTTCTGCGAAACAATTAACTGCCTATTAACGTAATTTATTTACCATGTCGTTGTTTTGAAATTTAAGTTTCGTGGAGACTGCATCGTAATTGAAAACATTCCTAATGGCGCGTAAACATAAATAAATGTCTCATCTCATTATGCCTGTTTTCACTCAAGCAATGATCGATGAACACAGAAATTAGGACGATAATAACAAATATTTGCTTCCTGATAACTATGTAATGACTGAAGGCTGTGTACTGGCATCGCTCATCACCTGTCTTCGGTTTCTTCTGGCTGCTCCTCTGGGTCAGGTGCCAAATCAGCGTGTTGATGATGCTTGTAACAAGGCCATTCATTATGATTCCACCCAATTTCTGACACGACTTTTTCAATTGCAAATTTTCGAGCTGTATAAGGACGTTCAAAACAGTTATCCTTGCTTTTTTATTCTTCTTCCTTTTCGCAGTTTTGGATGACGTGCCTGTCCTGCGAGTACTCATATTGGTCCTTCCATCTGCGGTAGGGATTTTCTAAACCTCCCTTTTTGTTTCTGTTACTATTATTTTGCTTGTTTTCGCCTTTACTTTCTTTACCTACCGCTTTCCTTGTTCGCTCCCTTCCCTTTGATACTTTATTCCATCTTTATCACCTTGTTTCTCTCCTATATCCCCGTACTTCTTACATCAGTCCTTTAAGATATTTATTACTGCTTATTCTCATATTCTGCTACGTTTCTTTGTCATCGTATTCCTTTCTGTTCCTTTTTTCTTTTCAATAATTTATTTCTGTTTTTTGCTTTCTTTTTCATCATTTTGATCCTGTTGATCATCTTCATTCAGCAATCAGTCTTTAAGGGCCCTATTCATAGACATCCTTAGCGCGGGCTTCCGGTGGATGATCGGCGTTTTTCGTATTCATAAACCAGTGTTAGCGATATGATATGATTTGAATTCTGTACAAGTAACCAGTGGATAGCCGGGGCTAGCTTAATACGCTCGTAGCGCGTGCTGCGAAATGTCTATGAATAGCACCCTAAATAAAGTGTTACGACTTTTTTATAAGTTTATTATATTATTATTATTATTGTTATTATTATTATTATTGAATTTGGTATTCCCAAGAAGCTAGTTCGATTAATTAAAATGTGTCTCAGTAAAACGTATAGCAGAGTTCGTATAGGTCAGTTTCTGTCAGATGCGTTTCCAATTCACTGTGGGCTAAAGCAAGGAGATGCACTATCACCTTTACTTTTTAACTTTGCTCTAGAGTATGCCATTAGGAAAGTCCAGGATAACAGAGAGGGTTTGGAATTGAAGGGTTACATCAGCTGCTTGTCTATGCGGATGACGTGAATATGTTAGGAGAAAATCCACAAACGATTAGAGAAAACACGGGAATTTTACTGGAAGTAAGTAAAGAGATAGGTTTGGAAGTAAATCCCGAAAAGACAAAGTATATGATTATGTCTTGTGACGAGAATATTATACGAAATGGAAATATAAAAATTGGAAATTTATCTTTTGAAGAGGTGGAGAAGTTCAAATATCTTGGAGCAACAGTAACAAATATAAATGATACTCGGGAGGAAATTAAACGCAGAATAAATATGGGAAATACCTGTTATTATTCGGTTGAAAAGCTTATATCATCCAGTCTGCTGTCAAAAAATCTGAAAGTTAGAATTTATAAATCAGTTATATTACCGGTTGTTCTTTATGGTTGTGAAACTTGGACTCTCACTTTGAGAGAGGAACATAGGTTAAGGGTGTTTGAGAATAAGGTGTTTAGGAAAATATTTGGGGCTAAAAGGGATGAAGTTACAGGAGAATGGAGAAAGTTACACAACGCATAACTGCACGCACCTGGCATAATTAGGAACATTAAATCCAGACGTTTGAGATGGGCAGGACATGTAGCACGTATGGGTGAATCCAGAAATGCATATAGAGTGTTAGTTGGGAGACCGGAGGGAAAAAGACCTTTAGGGAGGCCGAGACGTAGATGGGAAAATAATATTAAAATGGATTTGAGATGAGGATGATGAGATGATGATGATGATGATGATGATAATAATAATAATAATAATAATAATAATAATAATAATGTTTTATTTTCGCTGGCAGAGTTAAGGCCATAAGGCCTTGTCTTCCACTCAACCAGCCTTAATCAATACAATACATATTTAAATTACAAATATTTACACTACACTTAAAAGGTTCTCCAGCTATATTCTTCAATTTTAACGACTAGTAGACTACATATTTATTTAAATTTAGATAAACCTATAAGGTAAAGTAGTAACTTAATTTATGAGCTAATTTAATTCAATCAATTATAATTAATTTAATATTTGGGATAGCTAGTAAAATGATGAAAATTAATTTAATATAAGCTTACTAGAACTATGTTACAGGGAGAAAAAAATATATATAAATAAATCTAAAATATATTTTTGTAATGAGAATATTAATGTAATTGCCATTAGAGGTTTTGTAAATCTATTTAGAGAAATTAATGATGATAATAAGAATGGACAGATGTTAGTTTCATTATAAGTAACAAATATTAATCACCAATTAATCTGTTAAGTAAGAATTTATAGAGACTGGATTGATCTTAAGTAAATAAAATGGATTGTGATAATAATTAAGGATACGAAAAAGATTTTATTTAAGCGATGAAGATGAAGATGGGTATAAAAGAGATAGTGACAATGAAAAGAAATATTGTGACGAAGATGAAGAAACAAAAAACTAATGATGAAATTTAAGAATAGTTTGATGATGGTAATGAAATTAATGTGATGAAAAAAGGTGATCTTGAAGACGAAGAAGAGGAAGGGGGGCGATTGCATGAAATTATAAACTGTTAGAGAAAAGCTAATTAACGCAGATGTATTGAATGCGGTGTAAAAAATGAGACGCAGATTCCATAGTAGATAATGCAGTGTACTTGAGAGAGTGGCGGTGTGGGCTGGAATTGGACTGATTGTGTTTTGTGTGGAAAAAAAGTGACGGGATTTTGTGAGCACCGTAACGAACCTTGAGCTACCATTTTAGCAGGACGTTCTTGAAACATTCGACAACATCAAACAACCAAAACTGGACGGATAATCTGCAGTATAAACAAGAGCTGATAAACAAGTTGTGAAACACCAGGAAATGACATCTGATCCTCACGGTGAAGGATTGTTGCTTGTCCATCCATCAAACTGCTCATATTGTTACAGGGAGCACATCCTCATCCGGGTCACGATTTCGGTTTCCAAGGCAACAAAAGGAGCGCTTCCTCACTCAAATTAAAGACTCAGAAGTATAATATAAGTGATTGATGAGGATACAAAGTTGATTATATTGACGTCAGATTACGTTCAAAACAAAACATTAAAAAAGTCGGTGTCCTGGAGATGAAACATTTTGTCTTTATATTTTTCACGTATTTTGTAACAATTCAATTGTTTTGCCATGTGTGAATAATATTGCAGATTATATTGCAGTACTTTACTATGATTTCAAGTAAGAAACTATTTTCTTATTCAAATTTCAAAAAAAAAAAGCAATACGCGGTAAGTGTCAAATATTCAGTATTCCCAACTGTAAATGGGCAATTTCACCCAGTGGCAGTGGTAACTATTAATTTAACAAGTAATTACAATTAATAATAGTTACAATAAATTAATCTAAATTTTGCAAAAATTACAAAGTCTACTACTCCACAAACTATTGCATTCCCAGGTAACATTAGGAAGCTGTAAAAATGATTCCAGATTTGTTATTACTGCAATAATATAAATAATATTGTTAAAATAAAAATGAACGTAAATCAAAACTTTACCGTTTGTTACCATTTGTAGACTGGGGAAAAAAAAAAGACATCTTTCTTGGCCTGCTGGATTATATCTTTCAGAAAACATTTTATAGACATCGAAGATGAACTTTAGTTTTTAAAAGTTGCCAATCCCAAGATGACATTCAGTGAAAAAATTCCGTTTCACGGAATTAAACGATCTTACGCACAAAATAATGTATAATATTGCAGATTATATTGCAGTTTCTTTTCACTATTCCTCGATTTCAAGTAAGAAACTATTTTCTTTTTCAAATTACAAAAAAAAAAATAATAAATAAATAAATAAAATAAAGAAATAAAAAAAAATTCACTTCTGGTAATGTATATATTTACACTGCAAATGGGCAAACACCCAGTGGCAGTGGTAAATTAATTACAATAATTACAATTAATAATAGTTACAATAAATTAACCTAATTTTCGATTACAACCTACATATACCCAGGTATAGGATAAAGTTGCCTATTTCCGTGATACTCCTAATCCCGTGATACTTTTTAAAAATTGAATGTCAGTCAAAGCTTTGCCGTTCGATCATAGCGCCAGACATCTTTCTTGGAAGATTATATCTTTCGCCTACTTTTGAGACATCGGTGAACTTCATAGCAAAATACCCAATCACGTGACATTCAGTGAAAAAACCGTATCACGGAATTAGGCAACTTTACCCTACAGGGGGAAGTGAAATAGCCCTGAAGATCGAAAGGGGCTATAGGATACATGTAAATGAATAGAAACCTATATTACGTTTTGTGATTAAATGCTCAAGTTAATTAACCATAGAAAATTAAGTTTGAAGTTTCAGCAGTCCGGCAACATCGCCGCTAACACACTGAACAATTGCAATTTATATCGGAACGATCACAATTAATGCATTTTAATTTGTAGTATAGATGAAATTGGTTTATTACCTTTATTATTTAAATAAAATGGGATAGCTATTGTTTTATCTTTATTAATTACCAGTGAATTTAAATCGAACCCTTATTTTATTAATTTTAAGCCGCAGTTTGCATTATAATAAGCACCAGTTCAACTTTTTCCACAGAAAGTTTTGCAAATCCTATTAATTTTTTTTATTCATAAAGTCTGGTTCTTATTCTTTACCTCATAGCATGTGATATTAAAAACAGGAGTCGTTAACATGACACCGTTTATTTTAGCTATTTAATCCGTTGATAATGCGTAGCACGAAGCAACATCTCATCAATCTGCGAGAGGAAATAATGGGACGGTGCGACCTCTCGCATCTGCAGATGATTGATATGCCCCGGGCGTGATGTGGGGACTACTGGATCGTGCGCATCAGCAGGAAGTGTCCATCTTTTTGTCCGCCCTGAAGACCAGGCAAGGGCGAGGTCGTTCTGCAGGAAGTAGCACAAGGACACTGCGGTGGTTCCTAAAAGCAAATTACGTAGAAAGTGAAATCATTCGCTCAAGGATAAATGCTCGGGGTATGAACTGCTCCGGGGAAGGTCAATCCTAGCTCTGTTTGTGTACTATGAGAACAGATCCAAGTCCTCATTTACTATTTATTCCTTATAAATGGCTTTTAAACTTTAGAAGCCGGAAGACATATACCACTATTGCACGCAAATTTCTAACTGTTAAGCAGGAGTTCGTATACCTGCATAATCGGGTAAATTCGTGTTGGGTTCGTTAACCGAACTGTTTAACCCTTAAATTGGCAAAGGCTTCATTTCTCATACTAGTTTATTAAACCTTGTCGGACCGTAAAGAAAACAACTATCGCAATGTCCATATTTTATATGTTGTACAATATTATAGTATTGTTGTTGTTTTTTTTTAATTTTTGTACATTGGTACTATCAATTGTGCTTAAATAATTAAAATTTCAACAATATGAGACTTGTGGAGAGGGTGACGTCCATTAACGTTCCTCAAAGCATCAACAAATCAGTGTGTCTTTTCCTCTTGAGGCGACGACCAGGCTGTGCAGGGGGCAGGTTCCGAGGAATCTGGTTGATTAAGCTGTTAGAATGTGTTGACAATGTTGCATATAATCGTGTATAGGAGGAATGAATTACAGTCTCTATTTTGGCTAGATCTAGATCTGAATGAAATGTTTCATTTCTGATGTACCATGGTGCTCCAGTGATTATCCTTAGTGCACGATTTTGGAATGTTTGAATACGCTTGATTTGGCTTATGGAAGCCGATCCCCATAATGAACATCCATAGAGCCAAATAGGTTTGAGAAGCATTACATGCCTTTTGTTGGAAAGGGAAAAACAAGAGCTGGAAAGTATTGTTTTCAGTCGATGAAGTCTGTATCTTAATCTCTGGAGAGTATAAGTGAGATGTTTATGCCAGGTCAAGCGACTGTCTAGGATGAGTCCAAGATATCGTACTTCATGTTGTGGTACTGGTGAACAGTTGAGGTATATTGGAAGTGCTTTTTCTTTTTTTGAGGTATGTGAATGTTACTGTTGATGACTTATTTGTGTTCATGACTGTTCTCCATTTTTTGTTCCATATTTCAATTTCTTGAAGAAGGTTTTGTAGATTGGTTGTCACTTGTTCACCAGTATCTCCTATGCTAAGGACAGCAAAGTCATCAGCGAACTGAGCTGCAGTTAGAGAATCTGATTTAGGTATTGGTATTGATGTAAATTAAATAGAGAAAAGGGGCTAGAATGCTCCCTTGAGGTACACCTGCAGAAATATATCTAATCTGAGACTGTACATCTTCATAAATTACTGAATAAGTTCGTCTTCTAAGAAATGATTGAATTAAACGGTAGTATGTGTCAGGAAGATGGTTTTTTAGTTTGAATAAGAGGCCATTATGCCACACTTTATCGAAGGGCTTTTCTATATCAAGGAAAAGGCCTAAACAGATTTGTTTCTTTTCATAGGTGTCAAGAATTATGTCAATAATCCTGTGTAATTGTTGCGGACAGGAATGCATTTTTCTGACTCCAAATTGAGTATTTGGTAACAGTGATTCTAGATGCGTTAATAGTCTAGGTAATAAAAGACGCTCAAATATTTTTGAAAAGAGAGGCAGAAGACTTATAGGTCTGCAGTTAAATGGATCAGTACGAATTTTATTCGGTTTAGGAATCATCACAATATTAGCGCGCTTCCATGTTGAAGGAAAATATGATAAGCGTATCATTGCATTGTGTATCTGTGTTAACAGAACTATAGTTCTTTTAGGCAGTTGCAAGAGGAGAGGTTGTGTTATATAGTCATGCCCAGGGGCTTTTTTCGCGGGTAATCTATTAATCGTGTTTCTGACTTCAGCTGGAGTGAATAGTTTACAAATTGGAGACAGTTGTGAAATTTTGATTTTCCTACCAATTTTTTTTCTATTCTATTAAAATTATAGCATAATATAGCCTATTAACCTGTTGTATCCTATAGGATACTTCGTCAATTTAAGGGTTAAGACGCATAAGGTATGTCCGGCCAACATATCGTGCCTAACATTGTAGGTTCGCGTCCCGGCCACTGCACTCAACTGAAAATATTAAATGTTGTGTTTTATTTAACGACGCTTGCAACTGCTGAGGTTATATCAGCATCGCCGGTGTGCCGGAATTTTGTCCCGCAGGAGTTCTTTTACATGCCAGTAAATCTACTGATATAAGCCTGTCGCATTTAAGCACACTAAAATGCCATCGACCTGGCCCGGGATCGAACTCGCAACCTCGGGCATAGAAGGCCAGCGCTATACCAACTGTGTCAATTGAGCCTGCGATAAAGGATGGGGAAGGCCCATGTAAAACAATCGGTGTAATGATACGCATGGAAGCTGACAGAGTTTCAGTTGACAGCAGTTGAAATGATTTTGCTCTTTTTTCTTTTAGAAAAAGATTACATTTTTTTTTAATTATTGTAATCAAGTACAATGTCTTAATGTTACGAGTATAAAATCAAACAATATAAACGTATTTTGTGCGAGATCGCGCGTATTTGCTTGTTTTCCGCACAGAACCAATACGCGATAAGTGTGAAATACCACATTCAGTATTCCCAACCTAACACACATAACAATTTCCCTCTACTTACCGCTTAAGCGCGACATCCATTTTACTGCTTTAGGCTTTTAACATATTATTTTTAGAGACGTTTACCATAGTAATAATTATAAATTGAAACTTACCACTGCAATTTCACCTAAATTGCAATCTTAATTATTGTTTTTAAATATTTGCAAAAATTAAGTAAAGTCTACTACTCCACGAAACTTATTGCATTCCTGATACAAGAAACATTAAGGAAGTCGTGGAAAAATCAACAAGATTCCAGATGCCGGTGTTAGTACTGCAATATGTTATATAAATAATATTGTTAAAATATTAAAATGAAAAATAAACCATTACATAACCTTACCGTTTGTTTTAAGTTTGCATTTATAGACTGGGGGAAAAAAAAGACAGACGTATATCACGGCTTGCTGGAGTATAATAAACACAGAAAACATTTTTATAGCAACAATGTTGAAGAAAGATATTTTGGTTTTCCGAAGTTGGCGTCATTAAACAGAAACCAAGATGGAGATTTCATTGCAACTAATTAGAAATTCGTCTTTCAGGTATATGTAATAAACGATCTTCGCACAAAATAATGTACGATACGTTGCGCTTTTTCAATCTTTTCTTCGACCATGAAAACGTCAACATACCGCTCTTGTAACGCATATTGCTATTATATAATTATAACATAAATTTATAACATGTTATATCACGTCATCTCTGATTGAGGTTCTGGCTGATATGTATATCTGTTAACAGGCGATACATCTCACTTGGCGATATGTCAGAGGAAAAACAATAATGTTTGTATGCATCTGAAATCTGATTAATGGAATATGTAGCTAATCGGTGATATATGCATTGGAGGAGGAAAGGAACTGGCCATCCTACCCTATTATCTCCTGGCCTAGTTGTCTCATGAGTGATGATACCTTATTGGCGTTACATATGAGGTTCAAACCTGTCTTCGAACAGTTGACTAAACAACAACGTATTACGTCATGACCATAATACTAGCTATACCACTATAATAGTAGCTCGGCTCTTAAAGGTTAAAGGACCCGGAGGTTCATTGCCGCCCTCACATAAGTCCGCCATCGGTTCCTATCCTGAGCAAGATTAATCCAGTCTATAGCATCATATTCCATTTCCCTCAAATACATTTTAATATTATCCTCCATGTACATCTCGGTCTCTCCAAAAGTCTTACTATTTATTATTATTATTATTATTATTATTATTAACTCCACTTTAGTTCGGTTGATAGTGTTTTCGGCTATAAATGTTACAGATCCAGGCTCGATTCTATACCGATTCTCCCAGCTGACACACTATGCATTTCTGGATTCGCCCATATGTGCTACATGCCCTGCCCATCTCAAACGTCTGGATTTAATGTTCCTAATTATGTCAGGTGAAGCATACAACTTAATAATAATAATAATAATAATAATAATAATAATAATAATAATAAATAATAATAATAATAATAGTAGTAATAATAATTCAACTGGAGTTTACAAACTAAAATGCAATAGTTGCCCGCATTTTTACATAGGACAGACAGGAAGATCCTTTCACACAAGATATAATGAACATATTAAAGCTATAACCAAACCCTACATCACATCAAATTATGCAGACCACATTATCAACAATAATCATGACTACAATAATATAGAAACAGATATGGAAATTTTACACATCACTCCAAAAAGTTCACAGTTAAACATCTTAGAACAATACGAAATATATAAACATACAATAAAATACCCACAACATATACTTAATACACAATTACAGTTCAATACCCTCACATTATTCGACGTCATGATACATAACACACAAACAACCAGACCCCACCATAAGAGCAACATACCCCCTACCCCTACAATTGACAAATGCACATCGCAGAATTCAAGATCACCAGTAGTTCAGGAGACACTGATGAAGGCGTGACATCACGTCGAAACGGGCCGTTTGTCGAAGGTATATACCTTTTTTTTTTAATTTTAACACTTTTTAACATATGACTAAGTAATTTTATGTTTTAATAATAATAATAATAATAATAATAATAATAATAATAATAATAATAATGCCTAGTAATAAATCACGACTGGAGTATAAGATAAAATATGGTTGCTCAAAGATCCCGTCTGTCGAGTTGAATTCTGTTACAGCTTTGTATCGTCTTGATGTATCTCCTGCATCACGTATGTATGCGAGATTACAAAGGCGCTAGATCTAATGGAAGGATTAAGACTTCGTGATTTGCATTTCCGCTATGGCAGCGCGTAATGATATCTTGTACTGGTTTCCCATGCGTGTGGAAAGGATCTCTTTCTCTCTCTCACCTTGGCTCCTCCGAGAGATGTCCGCACGGGGAAAGGGAGAGTTACGTAACGTGAACTTCACGACGCTCATTAATCAACGAGGTGTGTCAGCTGGCATTTCCACGCGGCAAGAAATGTACTTTTCTGTTCCGCCCTTTTCATTTCCTACTCGTCATTTCTTTTTATTCTCGTCCTTTTGTTCTTTCACTTCCTTTCTTAGATTCGCTCTCCTTGCTTCATTCCTTACACTTTTACTTTGGTTTTATTCCCAGTTGTCTACTTTCCTTTCATTCGTTGATTCTCTGGCTTCATATTTTAATTATTTGGTACTTTCCTTTTGTGTCACTTCTTTTATTTCTTGAAATCCACCCCTCTTATTTTTTCAGCCTTTTTTCTCTCCTTTCCTTCATTATCCATTATATTGCTTACTTTCAATTTCTTTTTCTATTATGGTTGTTTTCTTTCAATTCAGTTTCTTACACTTTTCTTTAAATTTTTCGAGAACGAAAACTTTAGTTACATTTTAGTTGAGTAAAACACAGACAAAATACGAGTAAAATATAGACATGGAACATGTCTTTTGCTTTCCTTCTGGTTTCTTTTGGTTTCCATTTTATTACTTTTTGCTTTTATTTTGACTTTTGCTTTCCATTTTATTGTTTTTGTTTCTTTTTGATTTTTTTTTGGTTTCCTTTTTTGATTCTTTTCTGTACTTTCGATTCTCTTTTCTTCTTTTGATTTTTTTCCTTTTCTTTTGATTCTTTTTGTTTCCATTTGATCATTTTGCTTTGCATTTGATTACGTTTGCTTTCCTTTTGATTCATTTTGGTTTCACTTTTGATTATTTTTAGTTTCCATTTGTTTCTTTTTGATTTCCATTTGATTCTTTTGCTTTTCATTTGACTACTTTTTCCTTGCCTCCTGATTATTTTTGCTTTTTTTGTACTTTTAATTCCTTTTGTTTCCTTTTAATTCTTTTTGCTTTCCTTTGATTCTTTTTGCTTTTCATTTGGTTCTTTTTGCTTTCTTTTGGTTCTTCTTGCTTTTTTTTGGTTCTTTTTGCTTCACTTTTGGTTCTTTTTGCTTTCCTTTTAACTCTTTTTGCTTTCCTTTTGGTTCTTTTGTTTTCCTTTTGGTTCTTTTTGTTTTCCTTTTGGTTCTTCTTGCTTTTCTTTTGGTTCTTTTTGCTTCACTATTGGTTCTTTTTGCTTTCCTTTTAACTCTTTTGCTTTCCTTTTGGTTCTTTTGTTTTCCTTTTGGTTCTTTTTTTTCTTTTTGATTATTTTTGCTTTCTTTTGATTATTTTTGCTTTCCTTTTGATTCTTTTTGCTTTTCATTTGATTCTTTTGCTTTCCTTTTGATTAATTTTGCTTTCCTTTTGGTTCTTTTTGCTTTCACTTTTGGTTCTTTTTGCTTTCCTTTTAACTTTTTTGTTTTAATCCTTTTGGTTCTTTTGTTTTCTTTTGATTCTTTTTGCTTTCTTTTTGGATCCTTTTGCTTTCATTTTGATTCTTTTTGCTTCCTTTTGATTAGTTTTTCTTTCCTTTTGGTTCCTTTTGCTTTTCTTTCGACTCTTTTTGCTTTCCTTTTGGTTCTTTTTTTTCCTTTTGGTTATTTTTGCTTTCTTTTGATTATTTTTGCTTTCTTTTGATTCTTTATGCTTCTTTTGATTAATTTTGCTTTCCTTTTGGTTCTTTTGTTTTAATTTTCGTTCTTTTTGCATTCTTTTGATTATTTTTGCTTTCTTTTTGGATCATTTTTTGCTTTTATTTTGATTCTTTTGTTTTCCTTTTGATTCTTTTGTTTTCCTTTTTGTTCCTTTTGCTTTCCTTTCGATTCTTTTTGCTTTCCTTTCGATTCTTTTTGCTTTCCTTTTGATTCTTTTTGTTACCCTTGTGATTATTTTTGCTTTTATTTTCATTCTTTTGTCTTTTCTCATGTTTCCTCCCCCCTTCCTCTTCTTTCATTTATTTTTCTAGTCTTTCATTTCTGTCTTTTTTTTTTAATTTTCTTGCGTTTCACTACCGTACTACACTCATTATCAGTGCTCTTGTTCCTGATGCACTGTTGAAAATTATAGAGATGTTTATGATACCGTGTATTTCAAGCAATTTTCTTAGTTGAGTATTTATATTTTATGCTTTTTCCCCTTTAATTCAAATTTCATTCCCACCTTCGCTTTCTTGCCGCGAAGTGCTATTAACCGAAGTAGGTTAAGGTGGGCAGGGCTTGCAGAGCGCAAGGTGAAAGGAAATGCATTCGACTGAATAGTTGGGAGGGAAGATCTGCCAGCAGATAGAGATGAGTTGCAACATCGCAATTAACCCTGCGAGGAGTGGACTGCGGGCAAGTGTTCGTGGGTAGGATACGGCAGTACCCGTGCCACTGTCGCAAATCGCAGTGCCTTGACCCCGATCAGATATTTAACGTGTGTGTGTGTGTGTGAATAGAATGTTCGAGAATTAACCGGAAACTTTAAAGTTAACTCCACAAACAAAGATTTGAGGTTTGAACAAAGGTACAAACATACACTTCTCAGCGATAAGGACTAAGGATCTATTGTTCAGGGACGCTCGATACAAACGGGCGCAAAGCAAAACACATAAACAAGAAATGTTTATAACAAAGACAGGGAGTAACAGTTCTCATTCTGTAAAACGTTGCCATAAGAAAGTCACGACACGAGATTGTCATAGTGCATACGAAAGATTGTTGTTGCTATTAGTGTACGGAGGCTATGCTGATTTGTCACTAAATTTTTAATTTTGGTTGCTAATAACAAAAGTATTATATTGCGTAAAATAAGACACCTGAGTAGCTCAGTTAGAGAGACTTAGTAAAGACAAAGGAAAAGATTCGTATGTTTTGCCATATTAGTCAGTCTAGACACTAAGTTTATTTGCATTAAACGAAGTTATTAAGTTGTCCATAGTATTAGTGACATTATCTGCATACAAGATAGTCCGTCGAACAAAATGTCCACACCTGTGGAAACGTTGCCTGGTTGAGGTTTTTCCGGGGTTTTCCCTCAACCCAATATGAGGAAATGCTGGATAACTTTCGGTGTTGGACCCGGACTCATTTCACCGGCATTATCACCTTCATCTCATTCAGACGCTAAATAACCTAAGCTGTTGATAAAGCGTCGTAAAATAACCTAATAAAATAAATAAATAAATTGAACAAAATTTCAAATCATTCATAGAAATTATAAATATAAACGACCCGAGGATAGAACCTTGTGGAACCCCAGTAGAGACAACCATAGATGAGGAATGATAGCCATTAACTTGAAAAAGTTGTTTTCTGTTGCCTAAACTTTTTATGTCATACCAGTCCTTGCGATGGCTGCTTGGTCTTGAGTCTAGACCAAGCCTGCACAAACAGCGCTCAACGAGCGCGCGCGCTCCTTCGGAGCGGGAGAGCCGAGTTTACTGCTCGCCGAAACGGAGAGGAATATACGTCAGAATGACATAGACTTGCTTTAGGTAGAGGAGAGGGAAACGACCACTCAGTTATCTAGTGGAGTGCAGTGTGTAGGCCTATTCTCCGTAACTGTTTCACGTTGCTTAGCTACTGCTGCAGTATAGTAGGCCTATGGAGGAATCTAAAAGACGGAACATAACATTTAACGATTTACAGCTCGAACTTATTGATCTTCAATGTGACCTAAGGGCTAAAGATCGTTTGAATAATACTACTAGCCTGGTTGAGTTTTACAAGACTAAACATTAGCAATAATATCCACGACTACACAGGCTGGCTGTGAAAATGATTGCTATGTTTGGCTCAACATTTATATTTGTGAGCAACTGTTTTCTATAATCAACTTTAATAAAGGCAGACATCGAACATCTGTAACTGATGTTTCACTACGATCAGTAGGCTACTGTTCCTTTCAGTTGCCAACAGAATAAAACCTCCTATTCATGTACTGATAAATAAAAATATAACAAAATGATATTGTACATTTAAGTATCTTTAGAATTTCTATTATTTCTGTAAAATGTTTCTTTATTAGACTAATTAATAATAGTCCAAGATAGTTTTGCAAAGACTGAACGGGAATTCATTTCATAAGCATTCGTACTAGTACTTCTTTTTGTGTTTATTTTGTACGAGATCATCCCTTCTTCCAGTCCACCCTTATACAGAGCGCAGCTAATATCTGCATTCCGCTCATGAGCTGTGAGCCGGCTCGGAGAGCGCAAACCTTGTGCAGGCCTGGTCTAAACTATCAATATCACATAGACGTTCTGAGTTCGAAACCTAATAAAACCTGGAATTTTTCATTAAAGAATCCGTAGTGACACTTGTGGATGTCAAGGTCGCAGTTTGGGTTTTTGTCGGGGTTCTCCCGTTTCTCTACGCTAGGTAGACCACTGTGATATGGAGGAGGAAGGGTATTTTCTCTGAATGAACACTAGACATCTACACAATCCGAACATCCCTGATTGTGGGACTGACACAATGCAGGATCACCGCATAGACATCATAGGACAATCACTGGACAACGGACAACCAACCAATCGCGTAGACGGAAGATACATTTCTTCCATTGCCTACGCCGGGAATCGAAGTGCCTACACCGGGAATCGAACCACGGACCCTTTGGTCGGACAGCGCAAGCCACCGCGGCCGACTTTCCTGAATATTCATACATAAATATGAGCTGGAAATTAACCTCAAACGTAATTTTTACACAATCGTGACCGGAATTAACTTAAAAGAGCGAAAATTCAAACTGAAATATTGCGATTTGAAGAAGCTGGAAAGTTTCACAAACCCTTGGAGAGAACTTGACCTGCCTACCGCTCCTGAACTTGATGTGACACTGCAGAGTTCTCGAGCACTTGACCGGCATTGGGTTCGAGCTCTGCTTACGCAACAAATGCTCGTTACATAATCGCAGAGGAGCAAAACGCTTTTGTATCCGCGTTCAAGTGGTCACCTTGCGGTTCCGTGTGCGCTGAGGTTAGAAGCCGGTACTCCAGATAGCGAGTGATTTTCACTTTTGACCCTGGCCTAGATTGCTTAGACCTGCCCGATTCTCGGTGTGGAATCAGTGGTTGCAGGGGTGATCAAGATCGTCTCGTCGAAGGCAAGATGAATTACTTGTTTAAAGACTATAATCAACTACATATCTCTGTTTCCCCGATTCTGTTATAATGCATTACCACACTTGTATCACAGTGTAACAGCCTACTATTACTACACAGGATCCTTCTAATTACCTTTGTAATAAATTACGTAAATTAGTATATTATTTTGGTTTATTGAGGAATTACTTGTCAATAAGTTTATTACGTACAATATATTTAACTGTATTTCAATCGGTAATCATGTATGGAATTATAGGATGGGGTAGCTCATTTAAATCCAATTTTAATCCAGTTTATTTATTACAGAAGGAAATAATTAAAATATGTCTTCATAAACCTATTGGTTTTCCATCTCAAAATTTGTTTTTAGACTTTAATGTACTTAACGTAAGACAAATTTACTATATTAATAAAATTCATACATAAAAATGGAAATAATTTTGAATTGTATTCTCATAGTTATGAAACAAAAGGTATGATTTCTTTAAGATTGTTTGAACCAATTTGCAACACTGTTACAGCATTTAATCATAATAGTAATTTTGGCCCAAGAGTATATAACAAATTTATATTTAAATATCCTAATCTTGTCAATTCTAATAGTTCTAGTATTATATTTTAAAAGTTATGTATGGATTTTATAAAAATTGAAAAATAGTAAATTTAAATTTATTTATTCTTATTGTGTAGTATATATAGACAAATTCTTAATTTCAATTCAGGAATCCGCCCCTGAGCACGAGTTCTAGTCTTTCAGGGGCGATCTAAAGTTTTTCTGTATATATTATATTTTATGTTACAATAATTAGCAAAATAATAAATAAATAAATTATGGCAGTTAACTTTTTGGAATCTTGCAAGATTATTGTCTCCATGAACCGATTATATGTAAGATACTTATCAACTCAGCAGAATTCTTTAACTTATTATTATTATTATTATTATTATTATTATTATTATTATTACTATTATTAATAATCTTGGTCATTTTTTAAATTTTAGTGTCATATTTTCAGAAATTTAAGATCATTTTATAGGTAATTTTTGTATGATTTTAGGTCATCAACTTTCGAGTCCTAATTATTATTATTATTATTATTATTATTATTCGGCTTCTAGTCGTCATGAAGAGCAGTCGACTTTTTGTGTAGCTCCGCTGTTTTCACAGTGCTTAGTTGTTACTACATTCGTCAGTGTCCTCATTTAAGGCGCTTAGTTAACTCCGTACAATGCCGCCTAGTAAAGATACATGTTCTAAATGTAGCGCTGCTTTCTTCGGCAGACAAAAGTTCCTAAAGTGTGTTGGGCCTTGTGGCCTAAGATTTCATCTTGACTGTTTGAATATGAGTGAAGTGGAATACGATTTTTTCATGAAGGGAGGCATTTCCTCCTTCAAGTGTGATGAGTGTGCCAGTGCTGCGAAGGCGGTTCATGGTGATAACACTCCTGTGAAGCCGACCAAGAAGACCGATAAGAAGATCGTCTCGCCTACTAGAGAACTTGAACTACCTAATTTACAAAGTAAGGAATCTCTCTCTGTACAAATAGAGACGGTACGATTGAATAGTGAATCCATTCTAGATACTTTAACAGTTATTCTGGAGCATGTTAAAAATCTTGAAAAAGAAATGGGTGAATTAAAGAGCGAGAATACTGCCCTCAAATTGCAAATGGCTGAGATTTTGGTAAAAAATTCCTGTCCTTGTAAGCCAGATCGGATTGTCCCAAAATTGGGTCAACAGTCCACTGTTCACCCGGTTACTAAATCCTACAGTAGTGTTTTGTCTGACACTGTTAATTCTCGCAATCATGCGAAGTCAGCACCGAGTACTTCATTTGCTCTTACTCATCATAACAGTAATGAGGTAATCTCTGCTGTCGTACGCACAGACGATAGCACTGTTGCGTTATCAAATAACGAAGACTCTGATGGTTTTCAAACTGTCACTCGCAAAAAATTTAAGAAACGAGATCCTAAAGTTGGCACTCTAACTAATAGCAACTTAGAAATGGCTCCAGAGAGAATCAGAACCAAATCTCTTTTTGTTTCTAGATTTAGTCCTAATGTAAACGAGAATAATATTAAGGATTCACTCTTTCATCAACGTAAATTAAGGTCTCTCGAAATAACTAAATTGAAAACAAAATACCAGTCGTATTCCTCTTTTCATATCTCAGTTGATGAGAGGGATTTCGAGTTGATTAATAATTCTGATGTTTGGCCTGCGGGATGCCTCATTGCACCCTTTTTTGGTAAACTTAAACCTGAGCAGCATTTTGCTCCACCAGGTACTTCAGTTGATTCTAGGGTTAATGCCTCCTAATATTATTCTCTAACTCTAAATGCACAGTTCTAATAATCATCTTGAGATATTTTACCAAAATGTTCGTGGTCTTAATACAAAAATTGATGAAATTTTTCAAAATGTAGTAAGTAATAATGATATCATTATCTGTCTTACTGAAACATGGTTATCGGAATCAGTATTAAATACAAACTTATTCCCTAACAATTATACTGTGTTTCGAGCAGACAGAACGTATGAGGACACCAATAAAAAAGAGGTGGGGGTGTCCTAACAGCGATTAACAACCAGTTACCTTTTACCTGTCGGCGATATGATTTAGAAATTATTAATGAATGTGTTTGGATTGAAATTAAAATGGCTGATGGTATTAATTTATTAATTGGAAATCATTACTTCCCACCGGATTTCGGTCATAATCACTTAAAATCTTACCTTAATTTTCTTGAAAAAACCTTGATACTCATAATTTTAGAATAGTAATTATTGGTGATTTCAATTGTCCTGGTATGGATTGGTCAACTGGTTTTAATCTTAATGATATTCATTACTACTCTAAAATTAAGTCCAGTGATTTATATTCCTCGTCTTGCCTTCTGGGATTAAACCAAATTAATTTTACTGTCTCAAGTAAAAATCTACTTGATCTTGTCTTTACTAATATTATCAATAGTACAGTAAAACTAGCCAATCATTCTCTAGTTTTGGAGGATTCTTATCATCCATCTATCTCCATTAATCTTGAAGTGTATTTGTCGCTACCTGATCACTGCCAATCTAGTACCTTCATAAATTATTCTCAAGGTGATTACTTGAAACTCTATTCCACTCTATACAATCATGATTGGAATTCCATATATCAAACTACTGATGTTAACGTTGCTGCTAACGCGTTATCCCAGATTATGAACAAAGCTATTTCTCTTGCTGTTCCTGTCACTTTCGTAAAAAAATCGCACTATCCTAAATGGTTTTCAAATACCTTGCGTATACTTATTAGGAAAAAGGACAAAGCACATAGAAATTTTAAGAAATTCAAAACTGATCACCATTATCAAATTTTTTCCAATTACAGAAAACAAGTTAAAGCTATGATTAAATCCGACAAATTTAAATGGTTACAATCCATTGATGAAAATTTGAAGAATGAACCTAAGAAATTTTGGAAATACGTAGAATCTTTTCGAAAATCCAATAATTATCCCACCGAATTATTAATAAATGGGATTCACATTACTGATCAGCAAGAAATTGCTAATGCATTTGCTAATCAATTCAAATCGATTCAAAAACAGCCTAATTGTAATCTCTGTTTGTTGGAGTATAATTCTACTGACTTCTTATCCTTACCTAAAATTACAGTTGAAGACGTTTCATTAGCCATAAAAAGCTTAAACCTAATAAATCAAAGGGCACTGATGGCATTCCTAATTTTATTATTAAGGGATGTTCTAATATTCTAATACCCGTTTTAACCTTTATATTTAATTTAAGTTTATTAACCGGTACATACCCTATGCTTTGGAAAGAAGCATCCGTTATTCCTATCTTTAAGAATGGTAAAAAAAATGTTGTTTCCAATTATAGACCTATTTCAATATTAAACAATTTCTAAAAAATTTTTGAAAAAATAATCCACAAACATGTTTCATTTTATGTTAAGAATAAAATTAATTCAGCACAACATGGTTTTACTAAAGGTAAATCAACAACTACAAACTTAGTATCCTACCTTAATCTTGTTATGCCTGTTGTTGAAACCCAAGGTCAAATTGACTCAATTTATATCGACTTTAGCAAAGCGTTTGATGTTGTACCTCACAATATTCTGATAAATAAATTAAAAAACTTTGGTCTCTCTTCTAACTACGTGAGCTGGTTTGAAAACTATTTAACTAATAGACAATGTTGTGTTCGTCTTGGTGATTCTCTCTCTGACCCATTTAATTGTTTATGTGGAGTTCCCCAAGGATCTACATTGGGCCCTCTATTATTTTTATTATTTATTGATGACATATGTAAAAGAATAAGTTCAAACTACCTGTTATTTGCTGATGATCTCAAAATCTTTCGCTCAATAAATAGTTCTGCCGATTGCCAAACTCTTCAAAATGATATTAACTCCATTGAACTTTGGTCTGACATTAATGGAATGAAAATTAATGAAACAAAACTTTTGTCATTTCGTACTCTCGAAAAACTACTTCCATAAAATTTAATTATTCTCTTAATAACGCCTGTATTATTAGGAAAAATTCTATAAAAGATCTTGGTGTACTACTCGATTCTAAATTATACTTTCACGATCATGTTCAATATATTTATAATCATTCAATAAGAATGCTTGGTTTAATAAGGTCTATAACCTATTCTTTTTCTACTCCTGAGTCACTATTAATTCTATACTTTACTTTGGTTCGCTCTAAACTTGAATATGCATCTGTAGCCTGAATTCCATTACTTCAACTGATTCGGTTAAATTGGAAAATATCCAAAGAAAATTTATTTCCTTATGTGCTTTTCGATATATATCCAATTCCAATGACTTTAACTATGATATTACCTGTAAATATTTTAACTGTTGTAGCCTTTATGCTAGACGTCTAAATCTTGATTATCAATTTTTTTGCAAAGTTATCAATGGTGATATTGATTGTGAGTCTATCATAAACAATATCAGCCTTCGTATTCCTACAAAAGGTTTAAGATTTCAAAAATTTTTATAACCGAAATTCAAAATCACTTTCTCCAGTCTGTAGATGCATAAAATATGCCAATTTGCATGGGCACAATTTAGATCCTTTTAAGGTTTAGTTTCGTTTTGATTATTAGTTTTTACTGTTTGTACTCAATTGTATTCATGTATGTTTTTGTTATTATGATATTATTTATTTTGTTTTGCACCTTTGTATCTTCTGTTTGTGTATTGTGCTGAACTATAATTGGCCTCTGGCTGTTGTTCAGCACACAAATATTAATAATAAATAAATAAAATAAATAAATAAATTATTATTATTATTACTATTATTAAAAATCTTGGTCATTTTTTAAATTTTAGTGTCATATTTTCAGAAATTTAAGATCATTTTATAGGTAATTTTTGTATGATTTTAGGTCATCAACTTTCGAGTCCTAATTATTATTATTATTATTATTATTATTATTATTATTATTATTATTATTATTATTACTATTATTAAAAATCTTGGTCATTTTTTAAATTTTAGTGTCATATTTTCAGAAATTTAAGATCATTTTATAGGTAATTTTTGTATGATTTTAGGTCATCAACTTCCGAGTCCTAATTATTATTATTATTATTATTATTATTATTATTATTATTAAGAATTTAACGCTATTAGATTTCTTGGCTGAATATACCCGTCCAGTTTCTTAACCAACACTATACATTTGTTTAGTAGCCGGATTCCCTTGACATGTGTCCTCTGCTTAAGATAACATATGACAGATTCAAGAGAAGTGATTTCTAGTTACTTTGAAAGAGAGGAAAATATGAAATATCTACTGTCTTGTAATGAATCGAATCTGCCTCCTCTAGATTCCTAGTTGTAAACGCTGTACTGAACCACAGAGCATTCATCCGTAACATTACTATAAACAACACAAGAAGGCATACGAATTACCGCAGGGCATGTCATTCCTGGAAGCTGTGGCCAATGATTACATTTCTACACCCCTGTCAATGTCAGATAAAGCTCTCTTCAAGCAGCGTTATGTCACGCAGTTGAGTAACTCGTTCAAAGCGGCACAACTTCAAGGAGTTGCACAGGTTCCCATGGAAACAGGAGCGTGGTGGTGACGTAGACATCCGTCATCGGCGAGACGCACTGGATTCGTTTTGTCACTACAAGGACCCTCCAAGCAGATTGATTAATAGGTTTGCTACATCCTCAGAATCAGAGCAGCTACAAGCAAATTGCTTTTATTTACTGCGTTGTCGACGGTAGAAATGCGTTGAGATGTCCGTTGATCAGTGGCGTAGCGTCAATGTAAGCTAAAAAGCTTAGCTTCCCCAGTTAATAATAATTTCATAATAAACCTGCAGTTTATGAACAAAATTATTAATTAATTGTAATAGAATTTATATTTACGCGTTAAATATTATGATGCGGCAGCTCAGGAGGATTTGTGATGCAGCAGTAAACAAGAAGCCTGCACACACCAGCTTCCAAGCAGACTGGTTTCTTCTGTGTAATCCACCCCGCAGATTTTCCATCCCTTTCTAACTAAACTACCCTAGTCGCAAGGCTTGCAAGAAGTTAGCATTACATTTAAAATAAGTAGTTTCCGAGTTATCCCTTGTCGTCAGTTGTGTTCAGTTGAAGTGTTAGTGTGCATTGTGGCTGATATAATAAATAATGAGCGAAATAACAGTTCCTGACACTAATTTACTTGAATTTTTTTAGGACAATTGTATTATCAAGACTGACTTACGAACAAAAGTGTGATTTAAAAAACAAAAGACCGACTCCCTTGCTGTCAATGAAGGACACAACCAAAAGACAGACGCATACTTACATAATGATACTAATACTGTGATTTCTCGAAGTATGACAGGGAGTGAGCTAATGTTATACGTATACGTGTCTATTTGTTAAGAGATATGTGTAAACCGTGAAATCATATTTTACTACGTATCATTTAGGTCATGCCTTATTGTTACTTACGATGTTCTAACCAATCTTCGACTGCTGATTTGACATTGACTACTATTTATTTTAAGACTGTATTTTTGTAATACGTTTTCTCATATTGCATGAAAGACAACTTGAGTTAGCTTCCCCTGCTCAAAATTTCATGCTACGCCACTGCCGTTGATATAGCTGGGCTTAGCAGAGCGTAATGCCGCAAATCTATCTATCCTATCTTTCGAGTCCCTCCTTCCTACAAGAGAGGAAAAAAAGTCAGGGATAGGTCACTAAAGGGATCAGAATAGGATTTTCAGTACATTCCATCAGACGTCTGGTGGACAGACGCGATCCTTTCAGAGTATTCCACTATGTTCCAGACATATCGACGGCCCAGTTCTAAAGGGAAACAACTCAAGTTTTGAGAAACCTGAATTTGAAGGCTTCATGTTGCTTTGAAAAATCGAATTAACACACTCTAATTTGAAGCATTACTTACTTTTAAGGAACCCGGAGGCATTACCCCTTCACATAAGCCACTATCGGTCCCTATCTTGAACAAGATTAATCCAGTCCCTACCATCATATCCCACCTCCCTCAAATCCATTTTAATATTATCCTCCCATCTACTTCTCGGCCTCCCCAAAGGTCTTTTTCCTCCGGCCTCCCAACTAACACTCTATATGCATTTCTCGATTCGCCCATACGTGCTACATGCCCTGCCAATCTGAAACGTCTGGATTTAATGTTCCTAATTATGTCAGATGAAGAATACAATGCGTGCAGTTCTGCGTTGTGTAACTTTCTCCATTTTCCTGTAACATCATTCCTCTTAGCCTCAAATATATTTTTCCTAAGCACCTTATTCTCAAACACTCTTAGCCTCTGTTCCTCTCTCAAAGTGAGAGTCCAAATTTCACAATCATACAGAACAACCGGTAATAAAATTGTTTTATAAATTCTAAAGGCCCATTCACAATGAAAATTAAACATAACCGTAACATAAACACAGAAGTTTGCTGCCAGGTTACCAAATGGGATCATTCACAATGATTCACATAAACACTGACATTAACATTAGCGTTAGACGTTAACATGAAAGTTTGTGAACTCCAAACTTTCATGCTTATTCTTACGTGATTTGCAAACAGAACACAATCGTGGAGCGCTGAAGTATACGACAGAATATGAGGAAATTTATAATTTATAATTTATTTATTTATTATTTATTTATTTAAATTTAAATATACAGAATGGCGTCGTTGTTATGTTTCCAGGGTTACCAAGTATCATTGCGGTTATGTTTATGTTTCCATCGTGAATGATGGTATAACTTCTTGATTTTACCCCTAACGTTTACATTTTTAAGTTAACGCTTACGTTATGTTTAATTTTCGATGTGAATGAGCCTTAAGATGTAAACAAAGAGGAGAAGCCATGCCGGAATTAACAGCGACGCACCTATTTATGTCTTAGTGTTGTAGTCTTACCGTAGAATACGAAATAGCAGTTTAGAATAAGGCAGTTTTCCGTAGAATACAATGCAACTTAACATACATCAAGGTTGTACCAGTTGCATATACAACAGACGATGTTATCAATGCTGTGATACGGTGTCGCGGAACTATGAGGATGCGATTGCGCGCAAGAAGTGGCATAAGTAGCATCTATTTTCGTCATATTTCGTAAACAAGGAAAAAGCGAAACAAACGACTGTCATCACGCGTCTTAACGAACGAAAATTAGCTTGAATATGCATATTTTTCACTAAATTCAAGCACCAAGGATGAAGCTGTGAAATACCTTGGAGTGCACTTAGATCGCCGTCTATCATGGAAACATCATATCAACAAGAAACTTAAATTGGCCTACTCAAGACTCACTAAATTATATCAGCTCCTCAACAAAAAATCATCTCTAAAGCTGCAAAATTGCATGCTACTTTACACATCTCTATTACGACCTCTACTGCTTTATGCCTGTCCTGTCTGGGGAGGAGCTGCAATAAGTGAAATTAAACACATCCAGTCATTTCAAAATAAAGTCCTACGAATTTCACTCAATTCTCCTTGGTTTGTCCGTAACAGCCAACTACACAGAGAAACTGGTATTGACACAATCAAACAGTTTATTCTTTCACAAGCTAAGAAGTTCTATAACAACCTAGAAAATGTTCCAGGCGCCATCCACTACTCTCTCGGAAGGAAGTCCACATTTCCCACCAGAATAAAGAGCCGACTTCCAATGGACCTCATATTATAATCAAAATTTATCATCACACCAACCTAAGTAAATAATTATTTATTAACAATTATTTTTGTTCGTTGAGGAGCCCAATCTAGGCTGCCCTCAATTCAGTGTCATGTATTGTATTTATATTTTATTTAGAAATGATCTGTATAGCGCCAAATGCGCTGATCGATCAATAAATTATTAAAAAAAAGCACCATGACCTGAGACGGTTCCCTTGAAAGAGAAATGTTATTTATTGCAATACATTATAGTTAGGAAACCATGTAGTGAGTCCAGACATGAATTTATAGTTCACTAGCCGTACCCGTGCGCTCCGCTGAACCCGTTAGAAATAAATATAAAGTAATTACATAATTAAAATAGGACATTTGATCCAGGGAACATTCGTGTTTGATAGAAGGATAAATCGTTTATTATGTTACTTAATTTAAATTGTATTTGCATAATTAAAATGCGATCATTTTGATCCAGAGACCACTCATTTGGTCATAAAAATTATTTTAGGAAATACAGGAAACGAATGTACAGAATAGCCTATAAAGTTTTCTGTGCATAAGAAGCTATTTTAATCTTACCTGTCCTCGATTCACTCAGAAGTTACTGTAATAATATTATAGCATTATGTCCATCTAGAGAAACTACACTTTCCAATGGTGAATTAATAATTAATTATACAAATCGGTTAATTTAGCTTCCGATATTACTTCATACAAACACAGAAACATTATCTGTAGGCTATGTTTCATAGCTTTCGATTGTTGCTGTCCAAGGCCCATTATAGACGAAGTCATTTGTTTCTTAATTCATTATACGGCCTTAGATGGCAGTTATTTTAATTTTAAAACTCATTTATCTCATTAAATATCAGTCCTATCAAAATGTTTCAAGGAATAAAACGTATCGGCAATTATTTTTAAAGAAACTTTTGTTATGTAACATTTTTCACAAAAATCAATAATAAGCGAGATATTTCGATTTATTTAATTCAGGCCCCCTTATAACCCCCCTTTGAAATAGTGTATTTTGAATGCCATATGGCCTAAAATCTAAGTTACAACGAACTTAATTCATATTCCAATTTTCATCGAAATCCGTTCAGCCATTATCGCGTGAAAAGGTAACAAACATACAGACAGACATACAAAAAAAAATTTCAAAAAAGCGATTTTCGGTTTCAGGGTGGTTAATTATATATGTTAGGACCAATTATTTTTGGAAAATCGAAAATTATCAGAAAAATTTCGGCTACAGATTTATTATTAGTATAGATAATAGATGAATTACGTAATTCCTATTAGTGAATACGGAAATAAAGGGGACGTGAATTATCGTAGGTTCCGAAATCCAAGGCCTACTTCACGTCTGAGTGAACAGCATTTATGTCATTTGACTGTGGACAACACGGGATTGTAATCGGGAAGGTCATGACCAATTATTAAATAGGAAGGACGATTCAAGTTACACAAATCATCCGAAACCTTCTAGCAAGAGGAAAAACATGTAAATATATCAGAGAAGCTGAGGTAACTCCTATGATAACACCTTGGTCCCATCCAGTCTGGATGTCAAGCCAGTGCAAGTGTGTACGTCTGCCAATACCTCCTACTAACTTGAACAGATTTTTTTTACCACACGTGCTAAAAATCGGGAAAATGTGTGACAAAAATGGAAAAAAAAAAAAAAAAATCATATTTCAATTATTTTAAGTGAATGTAAACAATATGCAGTAGGCTACTCACGTACACAATGAGATTCATCCTCAAGTTATATATCAGAAATGACTGACGATTACCGCGGAACACTGCCTTGTACTGAGAAAAAGAGCGCTCTGGCCAATGAGAAACAACATGCACTCCCTAGAGACATGCTTATGATTGGAAACGAAAACAGAGGCAGCTGATGCTTATGAAATTATAATTGCTTCCTGAATCAGCGTTATGATAATTTACAAGACAATCCTAAATGACACATCAATGTTTATGTGTGTTACAGTACAATTTTTTAGTGGTGACAGCTCTTGTCGCTTGTGTTGAGAGAGCAGACTGCAGTTCCACAGGGCCACAGACAGTGTTGCCAATTCAGCGGTTTTCCCGCTAAAGCTAGCTTTTTTAGATAACCGTCTCGCGGATAAAATTATATTATCCCGTTTAGCGGGAATACTACGGTTTTTAATCTTTAAAGTTTCTGAAATGAAATTCATATTATCATTATTGGCGGCTTTCATAATTACATTTAATTCGTTCACTGTGTGTTTTGTGAAATAATGGATTTGTTAATGTAGTAATAATTCCATATATATACATATATATGTGTGTATATATATATATATATATATATATATATATAATATGTTACCGTTAAAACCCGAAATCCGTCAAAACCAGTTTAAACTAGTAAAAACTAGTTTAAGCAATATAGATAAATAGAAAGCGAGTTTTCGTAAGATATAGAATCAATGACAGGTTAGGTTTCGTTTGTGTAGGTTTTTGTTTGCTAAATCCTAAAAAAAAAAAAAACTAAACAAACCAAACCTAACCTGTCATTAATTCTAGATCTTACGAAAATACGCTTTCTATCTACCTCTCTACATTTTAAAACTACTTTTTACTACTTAAAAATTGGTTTTATCGGATTTTAAAGGTAATATATTATATAGTGCAATAAGAACTGAAGTATGTTGTGGCTGTGAAAAATGTTCAAAATTGCGGGCAAATCGCAATATAGCGAACATAAAAGCTCCGCCCACGACCCTTCCACTTTATCCCTACTAGCTGAACAGGCACTCTACGTGATAGGCTAGTGTTGTGTCGAATGCACATTTCATGTGGGTGGGGATAACTTCCCTACTGGCGTTCGCTATATTGCGATTTATCCATTATTATTATTATTATTATTATTATTATTATTATTATTATTATTATTATTATTACTATTATTGTAAAATTGAATAATAATAAGTATACATTAAAATCTAGATATATTTGTTAGAAAAATGCGGCTTTTCGAAAGCTATTTAGCGGAATTATATGAGCAACTGTTGGCAACACTGGCCACAGATAGGCAATTCCGAGAAACAGTTGCCAGCTGTCACGTCTAAGCAACTGCACTGAACATTCGGGTGATGATTAATCTGAAGTTGAACTTTTGTCGAAAATTATTTGATGAAAACTTAATTTTTATATGTGTTTATGTGAATATTTGAAAATATTTATTTACATTAAAAAATTCAAAATATGTGTTTTTATGTGAAATAAAATTTAAAATATGTGCTCAGGTGACTTTGTCCGAAACTTACAACACAATTACGAGTTTCTATTATAGTGCAAATAATAGTCCATTATGCAACTAGCCTATAATGGTAGTAATTAAGACGCGAGTATGTTTATGAAACTCGCTTGCGCTCGTTTCATAATTTTCATACGAGCGTCTTAATTACCATTATAGGCAAGTTTCATACGACTTTTTATGCTCGACCATATTTCTAACTTGAAATTATTCATAAGTATTCATGTTATTCTTATCTGACTGGGGAGCGGAACTGACCTTGTGCAATATCTCGTAAATTGTGAGATGTGCGCAGACGCGAAAGTATTGATTTTTTTTTCGAGAAACAAATGTCATTGACCTTGATATAATCTAGAGAGTAAAATAAACATTAATCTTGATATAACCTTGAAATTGAATTAGACATTGAAAAACGAGATGACAAATTGAATTTATTTGAATATTATTTACAATTAACGCTAATTATTATAGTAACAGAACATAACATTGGATTTCCAGCCTCCGTGTCGTTTCGCTAGTTGTCTTTCGATTGCATATCCGAGAATAATCGATACTTGCGCTTTCATATTACTACAATGGGTCCACACCTGTGGAGTAACGGTCAGCGCGTCTGGCCGCGAAACCAGGTGGCCCGGGTTCGATTCCCGGTCGGGGCAAGTTACCTGAGTGAGGTTTTTTTCCGGGGTTTTCCTTCAACCCAATATGAGCAAATGCTGGGTAACTTTCGGTGCTGGACCCCGGACTCATTTCACCGGCATTATCACCTTCATCTCATTCAGACGCTAAATAACCAAAGATGTTGATAAAGCGTCGTAAAATAACCTAATAAAATAAAAAAATAAAATACTTCAATGGTGTTTTCTGATTGGTGGAACACCTGAACTTTAATGAATAGGTGTACTTTAATGAGGTCCATTAAAGGGCTGCTACCAGGTGTATAATCACTACATTTCGGCATGGTCGAGCATAAAATAAGAATCACACCCCTAATCATAACAAGTATTCCTTTAAGGTAAACTTATTGTTTCGTTGGTATTCCGAGGCTGCTGTCTTGAGATCGACACCTATGGGTTCGCGTGGCAGCCTTGACGGAGCGTCGCTCTTGCCAACGTGACTTCATTTCAAATCGGTTGTACACTCCACGTCCTTCCTCGCGCTTCCTGGATCCATGCAGCCATTGTCAACAATGTTCCAAAGCAGTGCGTGTCGGTATGTACCTGCAGATTACTGCTGAAAACCTAAGCTTGTTCTGTCGTGACTTTAATGCCAAAAAGGAGAAGATTTAACATGAAGGCTTGCAGTCACGATATCGGTGTTACATTCATAGTGTTGATGTTCTTTTGTTCTACAGACACATGGCGGTGTTCTTGTGTAAATATTGACTACATCATCATTATGCTTTTACAGATACTCTCATAAGTAATGTCGGGTTTGAAGGAAAATTTTGGTTTGAGTATATTGTGGCAAAAGAAATTAACCTAATTTCCAAGGTAAAGACCATTAGATCCTATGGTCTTGAGCCACCTTTCAGCGAAGTTTGTTATCTCGCGACGGTACCCGTTTCTGGTTTTTGATGCGAAGAATTAATTGATTCCCATTTCAGCGGCTTCCAACGGAACGGCAGACAAGCGCTTTAGCCGACTGAGCTACACCGATAGCTAGACTCATAGTAACTGTTACTTTATACAGGATGATTCACGAGGATTTACCGTCCTATACGGATTTTTTCATGTTGTATGGTTTATCCGATAAGCAAGTTGTAATACAATGTTAAAATTGAAATATGCCGTCTATATTTATCTAGACGGTATATTTCAATTTTAACATTGTATAGTCCTATACGGAGCTTATTTCTGAAGACATTTTGAGTAAAAAGTGTCATAAAAACATAGTTCCTATTCTCAATATTTTCAGAGTTACACTAATTCAAAGTTGTTTGTAAAATGCGTTTTTTCTTTAGTTTGAAGGTGAAAGAATAATACAAATAGAGAATGAACCATTCAGAAGTATCATTTCTTTAATTGGCAAGTATTATGAAGCTAAAAATGTGCTGTGAACTCCTTAGTTGCTTCGTACAGACATCTTTTTCCTATTTTTGACTAGAAAATTACATTATTCTTACGCACTTATCACAACAATTATTACAAATCACACCACTTCCACCGACTTAATTATTTGCAGTTCAATTTTGCATCCTAATTTACAGTCTTGGAGAGTTTACAACACATTTTAAAAAAGTCGCCGTCCGCTTGAGTACACTTGGCCGCACGCTTGTGAACGGCACTCGTAGCTCTACGTAACTGCATACGGCTATCTTTGATTTCCGTAGCGCTCGCGCTGGCTGCTGACTGCACGCTGACCAAGATCACGCGTTCACAGCAATGCGTTCCAATAACGAAACGTAACTCTGTAAATATTGAGAATAGGACTCATGTTTATATGACTTTTTTGCTCAGAATGTCTTCGGAAATAAGTTTCATAAAGGACGGTAAATCCTCGTGAATCACCCTGTATAAACATGACAAATATCGCAAGTGATATATTTTTTTTCGATGAAGTCCCCAAAGTAAGAACCATTTTGTTGTGTAAGCATGAAACTAAAAAATAAATAAAAACACTATTACAACAGTACGCAATAATTTACATTGCTTCTCTATATAGCCTTCAAGGACAATAAGGCATGTATCATAGCGGGAGACAAACTTATGAAATCACTTGTCACTCGTAGTTTTACTCCTGGTTGAGTGTCAGAGAAGGCCGTATGGCCTTAACGCTGCCAGGTTAAATAAATAAATTATTATTATTATTATTATTATTACATTGTTTCGATTTTATCTCCGATTCTACAATGGATGTTCGTTTTTCGGTTAATAATACTCGTCCCTCACCGGCTCCAATATCGATACTCTTCTTTTGATGTATTGATATAATAATTTTTCGTCATCGTCCCCGATTCGATTATCGATAATTTTATTTCGATACGCTTAGTGACATGGGTGTCGAAATCTTCTTCAGATACCGTCTCCGATTTTGGTATCGATACACTTCTTTCGATATGAGTGTTGATAATATTCTTTCGATTTTATCTCCGATTCTAGAATGGATATTCTTCTTTCGATTTATCAATAATATTCGTCCCCTCACAGGCTTCAATATCGATACTCTTCTTTTGATATATTGTAGGCCTATTGATAGTTATATTGATATAATAATTTTTCGTTATCGTCCCCGATTCTATTAACGATAATTTTATTTCGATACGCGTAGTGACAGGGGTGTTGAAATCTTCTTCAGACACCTTCTCAGATTTTGGTATCGATACACTTCTTTCGATATGGTTGTTGATAATATTCTTTCGATTTTGTCTCCGATTCTAGTATCAATACTCTTCTTTCTGTTTATCAATAATAAGCCACCGGCGTGGCTCAGTCGGTTAAGGCACTTGCCTGCCGGTCTGAAGTTGCGTTCGGGCGCGGGTTCGATCCCCGCTTGGGCTGATTATCTGGTTGAGTTTTTTCCGAGGGTTTCTCCAACCGTAATGTGAATGCAAGATAATCTATGGCGAATCCTCGGCCTCATCTCGCCAAATATCATCTCGCTATCACCAATCTCATCGACGCTAAATAACCTAGTAGTTGATACAGCGTCGTTAAATAACCAACTAAAATAAAAATCAATAATATTTTTTCGTCACAATCTCTGATATCGATACTTTTTTCGATATGTGTATTGATAAGGGTATCGATAGTATTCTTTCGATATGTTCTCCGAGCCTAGTTGTCCTGTCTATACTCTTTCTTTGGCTTATCAATAATATTTTTCCGACACCGTCTCCGATTCTGGTATCGATACACTTCTTTTGATATGGGTATTAAAAATTGGATACATGTTTATATGAATTTTTACTCAGAAAAACCCGTACTACCACCGCATATTTACTACGTATTCCTGCTTAGCCACCCTGCATATATTTTGTTGGTATTGTAACACCCCTAATTAATAGTTAATACTAACATAGAGTAAGTCTTAAATATACGTTGACGTGATAACTGAGGATATTAAAAACCCTCTTTTCTGTACGCTAAGATTGTACTCAAGCTGGGCGCGTTGAGCGGTATTTCATAATAACTTCTTAGAACCGCAAAGGCAAGAAGTTTTTATGATTGCTATTGATTGTCGTTATTACAGTACTATCTTTTATTTCTTCTATACGTCACATTTTCTTTTGTCAACTTTGCGGTACGTTGTCATGGTGACTCATAGCAACAGTACTTCATTTAATTTTTGTTCTTGTACTGCGCATTATACACCATCTTTATCGTCGATGAAAATCGTGCATAATATCCCACATTATTGTACCAGTGCAGTAAAATATTACCATGGCAACTAAAATATCATTAATTCTATTTTGGCTCCATAACTTGTCCCATAAAGTTCATATCATGAAACGAAGTGCTGTGCTATAATATTTTAATACGTCACTGTTGTCATAGCAACCCCTTTATATATATATATATATATATATACACACACACACACACACACACACAATTTTGAACTGGTAATGGAAATTACAGGAAAACGGCTGGACGAATTATAATGAGTGTCCCCTCATTTTGAAGCTTGGCATCCAAAGATATGCGGAAAAATAGTAGCTTTCAGTGAAATGTCAATTTTCCTATTTTCCAAAATCCATCTCTCGTCATTTTTGAGAACTAATGGCTTTTCTGAATAAAACGAAACACACACACTACAGTAAACAATATTACACGAAGGCCATGACCTGCAGGATTGCTGACATATTTAGAGCTCAGATTCTCTGATATCATAATGCTAATATGTCGATCTTCATTTGTATAGCTTTTTAGTACATCTTAAGAGTTACTAAAAATAATTTACAGGTCTGATTCTCTGGTGTGTGAATGCTCACATTTAAATACATTTATTTTAACATTATTTCCGTTCTCGTTCTCGTTGTCGTTTCCGTTCCCGGTTTATTGTGAACCAGCCTTAAACAGATGTAAACACACGAAGCGGAGCGAACAGACAAGTTAGAGCCTTCCTTTGCAAGCGAAGCTGCTATGATTCATGTGCATATAACTTATATCAAAGTAAACAGACGCAAAACTCTACATATTACACAAGAAATGTAATTTTTGTATCACCATGGCAATGAGTTCATTTGTTTCTGATTGTTCTGATGGTCGTGTTATCAGTAGGCAATTTCTTGAAACTTGGCTTGCAAGGTCGCCAGATATTAACCCAGCAAATTACTGGTTATGGGGCTGTCTGAAGGAAAGCATGTTCTTGAGCAACCTACGACAATTGATGAGTTGAAGGACTTCATTGCACACACCGTGGCAGATATTCCAGAACACGAACTGAAGAACTGCTGTATACAGCAGCCGTGGCGAAAATGTGATCGTTCGCCGAGCCACTGTGTAACCTGCAACGTGCATAGCACCTATGGAGGGAGGCGGACACCCGAAGAGGAAGTGAAGCAACTGTCTGACTTATTAACGGATTTTCATTTTCCTTACGTCAAGCACTTAAATATAATTTTATACAGTACAAGGCTACAAACTAATGTTTAGTACGTGTAACGTCCACACCTGTGGAGTAACGGTCAGCGCGTCTGGCCGCGAAACTAGGTGGCCCGGGTTCGATGCCCGGTTGGGGCAAGTTGCCTGGTTGAGGTTTTTTCCGGGGTTTTCCCTCAACCCAATGTGAGCAAATGCTGGGTAACTTTCGGGTGCTGGACCCCGGACTCATTTCACCAGCATTATCACCTTCATCTCACTCAGACGCTAAATAACATGAGATGTTGATAAAGCGTCGTAAAACAACCTACTTAAAAAAAATAAAAAAAAAAGTACGTGTAACGAAGAAAGAAATGAACAAGAAAACATAGGACACATTATCACAACCTAAAATTAACTGTCTTCAGAATGTGTCTGCGACAGAGTTTCAAAATCAGGAATTACGTCACTTACTGCCAGTCGTAGTTGATGACGAAGGTATTTGTTTGTCAGTCGTGATCTAAATTTGGTTTTTACTATTTTCATTGTTGAAAATAATTTTTCACAAAAGTAAGTTGTAGCGAACATGGCTTCAACAGAGCAAGCGAAAGAACGAAGCTTCGGATATTTATTTTTTGGCAAAGATTTCAAAGTTCATCATTTGTCAAGTCCTTACATCTAGCTTTCATTTGACATCACATTGTAAATCTGTGGAGTTAAATTGAAGATCTAACTGCATTATTCATACATCTGCTGAAAAAGGATCGACGTACAGAGATGATGTTAATAATAATAATAATAATAATAATAATAATAATAATAATAATAATAATAATAGTAATAATAATAATAATAATAATAATAACACTTAACCTTTTAATGTTTCATGAGTAACCTGTAGTATAATGCCGTTTTATGTTATACAACCGTTTTCCTCGCAATACTTGTGAACAAATCATACATTTAATATTCTCATCATATTGCCAGAAAAAAAAATACGTCCTCCCATCCTACTTGAAACTTTAGTTTTTGTAGCGGTACATGGTTTCAAGAGAGACATTGTGACGATACGCCACTCGCAGGTCAGAGATAAATATAAATGGAACGGAGTTTGACCCCAGTGAGTGAGAGGGTGGGAGTTGGGGGAGGTAGGAAGCAAGAGAAATGTACATTTTCTCCATGGCTGGTATACAGCATTGAAAGAGAGGCTGTTACTTGCACAAAAGCAAAATTACATCTACATTGAAGTCATGGCAGTGGGGGATGATGCAAAGAATCCCATTTCTTGTGTAATATGCCGATGGCAGAATTTTCAAGATTGTACAGAAATGAAGAAAATATATTACTTTCGAAAAACCCCTATACTTAAATTGCATTTATCAGCCGTGTGTGTTGAAAGCGGAATCTGTTTAAGATGATTCATTTCAATCTCCTACTGAAATTTATGATGAAATTAAGATAATATTATCTATTTACTGTGCAATATCGGTATACTACTTCACAACAATTCTCGTTATTTTTCACATAACTTATAATATTATATAATGTATTTGCTCTTGATAATCAACATTGCAGTTTGATTCACTTTTTGTCTGTCGATCTGACCCATAGCATAGACTAGATTTGCAAAGTAGCAATTTACTTCAGATAATGATAAACTCTGAAATGATAAAGCGTGGTTTATTGGTTATCTACTGAAATACTTGGCGATGCTCCATGCCAAGCCGTATGTTCAACTCAGTGTTTTCAATAACATATTACCGAAAAATAGCTGATTATATTCTTATTTCTCTTGTTTTAAGGTAGGCCTATACGTCGAGTCTTAGGATAAAAATCCACATTTTTTTTCCCTTAATATCTTTCAAACTTCGGTGACATGAGTCTTGGGAGTAAATTAAACAATTTATATAATTCAAACTTGAAAATCGAATTTGGGGGCCCAAAGAAATTTTTTTGGAAAATAATTAATACAATTTTGAACCGACTTACTCCATGAGAAATTGACCAAGGATAAAACTTCTTTCGCCAAAATGACCCCCTACGTTTGGAGAATGTCAATGGTTTTTAAGGAACCCGGAGGTTCATTGCCGTCCTCACATAAGCCCGCCATTGGTCCCTATCCTGAGCAAGATTAATCCAGTCTCTATCATCGTATTCCATCTCCCTGAAATCCATTTTAATATTATCCTCCCATCTACGTCTCGGCCTTCCCAAAGGTCTTTTTCTCTCCGGTCTCCCAACTAACACTCTATATGCATTTCTGAATTCGCTCATACGTGCTACTAGCCCTGCCCATCTCAAACGTCTGGATTTAATGTTATGTCACGTGAAGAATACAATGCGTGCAGTATGGAGAATGCTACATATTAAAATTAGTTATCTTGAACCATTCAAAAGATATGCCACATATATAAGCACTTTATAAAAATATATTTTTTTGGGAGGGGGAATAAAATAAGTATAGCTAATTATACTTATTTTGGGATAAAATAAGTATAAATGAAATAAGTGTAATTATTCGTATTTTATCAATTAATTTCCATACTTCTCCATATCCACTTTTCAAATGCTTCTAGTTGCTTTTCTTCACTTTATTGTAATGCCCATGATTCTGTCCCATATAACGTCACACACCACATTAAGTACTTCACTAGTCTCTTCCTTAGTTTTTTTTTTTTTTTCCAGAGGTCCGCAGAAGATACTCATTTTCTATTAAAAGCTTCCTTTGCCATTGCTATCCTCCTTTTGACTTCCTGGCAGCAGCTCATGTTACTGCTTATAGTACATCCCAAGTATTTGAAGCTGTCCACTTGCTCTACTGCCTCATTTCGAATTCGCAAGTTTGCCTTCTTTATTATTTTTCTTCAGATAACCATGACCTTCGTCTGTTTGCATTTAATTTCTTCCCATACTGCTCACAGCTGTCATTTAGCTCCAGTAGCATATCCCTTAGTATCATCTCTTCTTCGCATCCCGGTTTTTCCACCCGTTTCTGCTCGCCCCTCTGTAAAGACTAGTGGCTGGGCTGTCTTAGCTCTTTTCTGAAAACATTTTCTGTTAGGAATTGGGCTTGTACGTAATATTATACAACTAATAAAATAATTTAAATAAAAGGGCCTAGTTAAGTAATTGTCACGTGATTCCCCCCCCCATTCTAAAACCACATGAATGGACAGTAGATAGCATATCTGAGTAAACAACAATGTCATATTAACAGTAAATTTAGGCAGTTTATTTTTCTCTCTCCTACTATCACTCCTCCTATGTTCGAAAAACAGTTCTTCACTGAATCCTCCAATTAGATATGGATCTTTAATAAAAACTTTAATTCTGACCGGGAGTCGAACTCGGACCGTCTGCGTGACAGGCCATGCCGATGTCATGTCGTGGGAATCACGCCCTGTTTGGCGTCAGGTCTGGATAATCCAGATATAGACTAAGGCCAGATTATTCAAGGGCTTTCAGCGTTATGCAAGAGCATTGTGCTTCATATCTGTCGGAGAATTCATAAAGCGAACACCTGGCTGAGTGCTAAGTGTTAACAAGACTGAAGAGTGGAGTTATTCAGCGAGAAAGTGATCTAACTAACCCACAGCTGAAACATGAAACGCAGACTTTCGTTGGAATTATTGTAACCAACTTCAGTATTGTCCCGTCCCGTAATTCTTAGGTCTGAGGAACTTGAATAATGGAAGTGTGCGTTGTCTCGTCAAAATAATATAATGGAAATTACTCACTGTTAAGTTATTTTAATAATTTAATAATAATAATAATAATAATAATAATAATAATAATAATAATAAGGAACACTAAAAAACAATTTAAGAAGGATAATTATCAACAGTAATCTCACTAGAGGTTTTGATTTATCTAGAGAAAATCAAAACTCGAGTGGGATTTAATTGACTATTACACGATTAGAAGAAAGTATATAAAGATTAGAAGTATTAAAGTGCTCCAATACAATAAAATATTAATTGACTTACGAAAATACAACTGTCTTCAATTGTATTATTGTACCATCTCAACATTACGCTAGATAGCAGTAGTGTTTTATGATTATGTTTTCTTGTTACCGGTATCAGTTGTGCCAACTATGGAATCATCATTAGTCCTACTTTTCACGTGCGATATTATTCTTCTCTAGTGTTAATATTATATTATATACTTAATTCCATTGCCGCTGTAATTATATTTTAGTTCCTATTTTATTTTACTTATTTATTTATATTATTATTATTATTATTATTATTTTATTTTTTTTTATTTTAATATTATATCTGAACTGAGACCGAGCACGAGCGCTGCTCATTCGGTCTCAAATTTTGTTAATACTACTGTATCTTCTTTTTATATTGCTTGTATTATTTTATTTGTATTTCTCTTTGTTTGTTTTTGTAATTATATTTCTTTATTCTGTATATTTGAATTCAAATAAAAAAAAAATCATTGAACTCTGTGGACTGTTACTAAGTCAAGAAGGCTTTGTTGATTGTTTCATTTTTATTAAAACAATTGCATTCCACTTCAATCATCCAGATCCCAGTAATCATCGTCACTTTAAAGATGATTTTCAATAAATCTTAGTATTAAACAATCTCTGATACGTGACTATCCATAATATCATAGCAGAAGCTATAACAAACATAACCTAATTAATATAAACGAGTGTTAGAAAAGTTTTAATTAGGGATGATGAAATAAACAAGAAACATTTTAATTAACGATGATGAAATAAAAAAATAAACATGAATAATTTTAAAAGAAACAATTATTGAAAATACAATTTTCAAATTTGAATGTTTTAGTGGTTGGTGGTTGAGTTGATATTATATTGGACGTGTGCGTAAAAGAAGTGAACTCGTTGATGTACAGCTGTCAAAAAAAAAAGTGGCCGCACTCGTGAACAGCGAATATTTTCAAAGTCCACTTCGGGTCGCGGCGATGTTACACGATGCATGTGCTTGTACAAGCAGTTCCCGAACTATGAAAGTGTTCCATGTTTGCGCCTCGTAGGCCAGCGGTAGAGTGTTTGTTTAATGATTCAAAGGTTGTGGCTTCGGGTCTTCTTCAAGTTTTCATTTTATTTTTTAATCGTTCTTTAGCGATGTAAATGCTATTAAAATTATCATTTATATTCAGTTATCGTTCTTTATGGATATCACGTTATTTATATTTTGTTATCGTTCTTTAGAGATATGAATAAAATTCAAGTCATCATTTGTATTCTGTTATCGTTTTATAACGATATGAATAACAATTATTATTATTGTATCTCCAATGGTGGTTAGCCCTATTTTACATATGTATGTTAGGGCTATAGTTTCATACACAAAAAAGATAAGCATAAAGAGAAATAGAAAAGAAAATTAAATTAGCTTACGCGATGTAAACAAAACATAAACAAACCGTAAATTAGACATTGCGATTGCAAAAAAAATATCAGTTATCAATTTTAAACATACAAAAACATTAACAACACACATACGTAACACTTCTATAACACAAATACGCAGCCTTCCGTACCATACATCATAAATTAATACACAATAGTCATACAAACACAATCAAACTATAATTACGACATTGCGACGACATCAAGCATCACATAACTGACTCACATACATAACAAATCAAGCATCCGTTACAACACATACACTTCAACATAATAACCACACTTTTAAAAGTTACAAATTTGGCTCCAAGAAGAAGGACACTGTTACTAATTACTATTCTTCTACAATTTCTTAAATATATCTGTAATAAATCTGTGAAATTCCGATATGAATAATATTCACGTTTTTATATTGTTATCGTTCTTTAGCGATATAGATAATATTCAAGTTATCATTTATATTCTGTTTTCCTTCATTAGCATTATAAAATAATATTCAAGTTATTTATATTGTTATTGTTCTTTCGCAATATAAATAATCTGTATTTTATGTAAGTAATTATTATAACACAAATAACCATCTTTCTTTGTAAAATAGGTTATTTTATTTAGATAATTAAATAAGTATTATATAATATCTTATATTAATTAAACAAACCGATATTTATCATTTATATTCTGTTATCGTTCTTTAGTGATACTGTATAAATAATATTCAAGTTATTTATATTGTAATCGTTCTTTAGCGATATAAATAACATAAATTTAATATTAGGTTTGGAAAAATCCAGTTGCATAATACTGGTATTAGTTTTCTTTTTGTATTGTTACATTATACTATCTTGAACCACAATAAAAGAAAAGGAGTAACGAGGAATTGAACCTGACACGTTGACATCTAAATTTCGACGTTCGTCCGCTGAGCTACGAGGGCAAAAGTGTGGAAACATTTTCGGAAAAATTGGCCCAATCACACTCTAAGATTTTCTGATGATTCGTAGAAGCTAGTCCAGGATGCGAGGGGCAAAGGCTAATTGAGATTTCCCGTCTCTGATCGGGTCAAACATCCTGATAGAATTAATATTTAACCCTTGCCGTGACTTTCGGTGAAGTCCGGAGGGCCCAATTAGTCAAATCCACTCTCCTCATCTCCATGCTTGGGTCCCCTGGAATTTAATAAGATGCGAAAGAGATAGTGGTGTGCGGAAAGCAACGGGATGTTACCGCATTTAGGCCTATCCTTCCCAAGAAAAGCTGCAAACATGAACAAAGGAAGCTTTTAATAGAAGAAGAAGGATCTTCTGCGGACCTCTGGAAAAAGAACTAAGGAAGAGACTAGTGAAGTGCTTTGTGTGGAGTGTGGCATTGTATGGGGCAGGAACATGGACATTACGACGAAATGAAGAGAAACGAATTGAAGCATTTGAAATGTGGATGTTGAAGAACGGTGCGTGTGAAGTGGACAGACAGAATAAGAAATAAAATTGTGTTTGAAAAAGTGAGTGGAGAAAGAATGATGCTGAAACTGATTAGAAAGAGAAAAAGGAATTGGTTGGGTCTCTGGTTGAAAAGAATAATAGAAGACATTAGGATATGTGGATCATATGCGGAGACTAAGAGGAAGGCAGAAAATAGGAAAGATTGGAGATTGCTGGATTTGCATTGAAAGACCTGCCCATGGACAGAACACTTATGTATGTGGGTATGTTCAGAATGCCTGGAATATCGTGTCTAAGAACAGTCGCTATTTGCAAAGACTAGTCGATTCCATGCCCACTCGACTGCAAGATGATCGAGATAAGAGGAAGATAGACTAAATATTGAATTGTGGCTTTTGTTTTGTTTTTGAACGCTTAATTGTTTGAATGTTTTAAGGCCGACGCCAGTAAATTTGTTTTGTTTATGCCACGAAAAATATTTTTATTGAGAATAACATCTTTTTTCTTTCCATTTGCAGCCACAATATCATAATGATAAAGTCATGGCATAATATATTAATGAACCTGATGTTATTTACTAAAATAATCGTAAAAGAGAAAGGAGCCATTATGTATAGTTTGTCTCTCTCAAAAACATAACAAAAAAGAACATGAAAAGCACGAGGTTGTAGTCGAACGCAGGACCTCATGAATAAGAGGCCTGAACGCTACCATTACGCTATCGAATCACAGAGAGAATACTTCAATTATAACTGTAGATATCAGGCAACGTGGTCCTACAACATGTAACATCGCCTGTCTCCGAATTATAGCGAAGATACCCGAAGGGAACTTTGTTCCAGGAGAGCGGCCACTTTTTCTTTTGATAGCTGTAAATGGTGTATCCCTCAACTTATTCAGGATTTCCGAATGGTGCTCTTCATATATGACCAGTGATCTTTATTAATTTGAAAGTGCTGTGCATCGACTGGAGTGGTTTGTAATTTTCTGTTTTTTGACGTCCAGACCAGTGCAGTTTGAAATGTTGGCAAACAAAGAAACAAATGCTAGGGTAGTGATAAAAATAAACAAATGCTAGGGACGCGATAAAATTAAACAAATGCTAGGGACGCGATAAAATTGTGCGATAAGCAGCCATGATTGGTTGAAAGACGTCCTTTCGTACCGTTTTATTGGTCGAAAGTAGTGTGACGTAGTAAAAGTGTAATAGTCAATAAAAACATAACTTCTCAACTAAAACCTAATTCTACGTAATTTTTTGGTCCTACAGAATACGTTTGTTACGGTAACAATTAGTATTAGAGGAGAAAAATTCACTCCGACGCCGAGGATCGAACCCGGGAACTGGATTGAAGTATAACTATAACCAGGTATAACTATTGAACGGGTTACTGAAAATAATACTTTAGTATTACCCAGTAAGAAGAAGAAATAATAGAAAGCTTAATCGATCGAACACGTAACATAGGAGATGCAACAGACTGAAGAGGCCTATACTTGGAGGGAATGAAGAAGAGGAAGATGCATCTAACAAGTAAATTATAAAAATCGTTTGTGTGCGTTAGATCACTGTTCCAGTGAAGCGTTTACTTGACACAGATGTTCTAATTCTGTCTTCCTACAGTGATAGATGCCCTAACAGGAATGTTTTCTTCCTTTTGTTAATGCGTTTATTAAATGTTATGAAATCTCAAAAGGATTAATTGCATGAAGACAAACAAGTTGATTCGTAAGGCTAGCAGAAAACATTTAGCAAAAAAAGTTTAGTGCTGTTAGGTTGATAAAATGTTAGCAATAAAGTGTACATTTTGAACCTTGTGCAAATAACAGTTTTAGTATTGGCCAGTGTGACTAAATGGTCTACAGTTTTACATTATGAAATATAACATGGGTATCAGAGTAGAACAAATGTGAAGAGAATGGTATTTGCAGGGGTTCGCCTTGAAACTGTCGCCGCTGATAGCCACTCAAGACACAGATATTCATATCTTAAATACTTTTCATAGGCTACGGTTCAAGAGTCGGCCTTCCACTCTGGAGACACGGGTTGAAATGGCAAGGAGTCCACATAGTGAAACTAAATTTAGTAGAGATATGTAGAATATTTATGTAGTTCATTCTGCCCCACCTTGTGTGTGTGTGTGTGTGTGTGTGTGTGTGTGTGTGTGTATATATATATATATATATATATATATATATATATATATATATATATATATAGAGGAGAAGTCGGTAGTATCGTACATCAGGTAATATCGGACACTGCGTTTCTTTCATCTACCACCATATGGTAGTACCTGAATGACATGGTTACGTTTCTCTATGCGACATCACAGAAACGTAATCATGTCAACCAGGTTATCATCGTGTGGTAGATGAAAGAAACTCACTGTCCGATATTACCATAAAAATTGATGTCCGATACTACCTTGACTCTCCTATAAATTAAATATATATATAGGGTTAGTTAAAAGTCCCGCACCACCTAAATAACTTTTGAAGCATACGGTTCAGTAACATGAAACTTGGTATGTGAGGATAACCATATACTAAGAACTCAATAATGGTATTACCGAGTTTTTTCTACTTCCAGTTTAACCGGAAGTAACTCCAACTCTCTTAGTTTAAATGGAACACCCAATATATTTTTTTTATTTTTGAATAGTGCTCATTAAGAGCTTTTCAAAAGTACCCACACTTGATACTTCTGTACAAATTCAGTGTTGCTAAGTCAAGAAAACAGAAAAGTGTATCGAATATTAGAATAATAAAATACTCCTTCCTTAACAAAAACAAAACAAAGCTAGCTCACCTTCTAAATTATGTGTTCAAATTGGTAGCCCTCAGCTGCTTTACAATGTGTCACTCGATCATAGAAACCATTTAAGGAATGATTTAACCATGCTTTAGGAATATCTTGCACCACTTCCATTTTTATTTAGCAACACTGAATTTGTACAGAAGTATCGAGTGTGGGTAATTTTTGAAAAGATCTTAATGAGCTTTATTCATAATAAAAACATATATTGGATGTTCCATTTAAAGTAACAGAGTTGGAGTTAATTCCGGTAAAACTGGAAGTAGAAAAAACTCGGTAATACCATTATTGAGTTCTTAGCATATGGTTATCCTCACATACCAAGTTTCATATCACTGAACCGTATGATTCAAAAGTTATTTAGGTAGTGCATTTATTATTTTAATTTTCGATACACTTTTCTGTTTTCTTGACTTAGGATCACTGAATTTGTACAGAAGTATCAAGTGAGGGTAATTTTTGAAAAGCTCTTAATGAGCTTTATTGAAAAATAAAAAATATATTGGGTATTCCATTTAAAATAAGAGACTTGGAGTTATGTACTTCCGGTTAAACCGGAAGTAGAAAAAACTCGCTAATACCATTATTGAGTTCTTAGTTCAAAAGTTATTTAGGTGGTGCGGAAGTTTTAACTAACCCTGTATGTATGTATGTATGTATGTATGTATGTATGTATGTATGTATGTATGTATGTATGTATGTATGTATGTATGTATGTATATATATATATACAGACGTGGACAGATGGACTAAGTTAATTATATGTACAACAAAGCTGTATTTATCGGCAGAAATAATGAACAAAGTTGTATTTTGCACAGAAATAATGAACAGAAAATTGAGTCTGGAGGTTATTAATATTTTGTGAACATTCCCTTGTTCTTTATTAACACGTTGATTTTGTCACGGATTCTGGAAACCAAAGTTTGACACTTTCTTTGAATATCAGCATCATTTAGCCAGATATCAGACAGTGCATAAATGAGTCCATGTTTTGTTATAAGCCTCTTTTTCTTCAGTGTAGATCACAGATTTTCAATTTCGTTCATGTCCGGTCTTCTTGCAGGCCATGGAAGAACAGACTGTTGAATATCTTCTGCAGTATATAATTTAAACAACAGTAGTACCAACACAGTCAGACAAAATATACTTAACCATTGGAAATAATCATATTTACAACAATAGAGACTCTGTGAATCATACTGATAGTTGATATGACGAATTATGTTTTCAGGAAAAACATTTTAGTCTAATAATTTGTCCACGTCTGTACGAGGTTGGAAATTTAAAAAATTTAAAAGCTTTTTTTTTTTTTTTTTTTTTTTTTTTTTTTTGCAAAACGCGGTATTCCTGCATTCTTTTGATCTAAATCTGATCTACGCTGTGCGAAAAGAAGAAATTGTTTCAACTTTCCATTAATAAGTGCAAGTACCTAGTTTAATAATTTTTTTCCACATTTTTAAATTTAAGTCAAACGCAACTGCCTAAAAACGGATTCATTATCCATCTGTAACTATCATAATTGTTTTTTCTGTAAAATATTGAAAACGCTATATTTTTTTAATTGTGCAAACTTAATTGCAACTCCTTAAAAACAAAAACTCGATATGTCGTATAATATATAACAAAATTTTTCATGAGTGCTTTAATATACTGAAATGAATCCAATTTCTTCAAATGATGTCCACCAGAACCCAATTTCTTGTACAAATCCGTTGAATAACAGAAGGCTCAAGCATCATTTTCGATTTTTATTGAACTATTACAGCAGCGCCACTGCGGTAATAATGTGAAGTAGCTACTATAAATGGTGTTTATGTAATATTTCGTGTAGGCTAATTGTTGCACCATATACTTCTATTTTGGTCGATATTTTTGGTGATATCCACTGATGTTGAGTAAAATTATCATTGTTTTCAATTTTAAAGAATTTTGTGATTTTCGAAATGGGTTAAGTACCGGTACGGTAGTGGGAAGTCACGAAGAGAAATCTCGTTTAAAAATGGGTCGTACCTTCAAAAAGTTTGGGAACACCGTTTCTGAACAACTAAACATTCGAGGTTATTATAACTATTATAGAGGATTCCACGTAAAGAAAAAAAAAATATTGAGCATATGGAGCTATTCCATCAAATGACCAGTTTCCATAGAAACGAATACCTACCACATAGCTTTTTTTTACAGATCCAGAAAAATAATCGAAGCTGAGATGATAGGAATAAAGCGCTCCTTGGAATAAAATCAACTGAAGATTCGAGGTTATAGCAATACTTACTTTTCAACGATTTTATTATTGCTTATCTATAATTTTGAACATGTTTAATTTTGTTGTAAACCATTGTTAGTTAAAATAATTAATTGTGTAATTATTGTAATTAATTGTTGCTTGTTAAGACTGCGAGACTGACATAATCGTTTGATTGCTGAAACGATACAAATAAAACAAATGAACGCAGGAAGAAAAAACAATCACTTATTAATTATGAGCAGCATGTTTTTAACTATCAGTGTAATTCAATTCTGATTAGTCAATGTAGCTCAGTGAGCTCGTTCATTGGCTGAGAAACTTTCGCATGGGATTATCTAGCCGAATTTCACTCGTGCTAATAATTTTCTTCGGTAATTTAATTCCGCTTTTAAACTCACGTTTCTTCCCATGAGATAATTATCATGACCGGAAACATTGGTTAAGCTCAATTAAATTACCGGAACACTGTCAGCTCTAGTGATATGCCTGCTGACAATAAGCATCGTTCTCTCACTCACACTTCCACCCCGCACATAATTGCAGTCCGCGCCGAGCTTCACCGCTCTTCTGCACCGATTTCTTACAACTTAACTAATGAGATATGTCATCAAGGATTCAATTTTTGTATTCTGACAGATCCAGGACCTCTGGAGATCTTTCAAATGAAGAAAACAAGAGTAAGATGAAATAGCGTTTAAATAAAGAGAAGAATAAGATGAAATGGAGAGAATTTAAATGAAGAAAACAAGAGTAAGATGAAATAGATAGCGATTAAATGGAGAGAAGGATACGATGAAATTGAGAGCGTTTAAGTGAAGAGAAGAGTAAGATGAAATGGAGAGAATTTAAATGAAGACAAGACTACGATGAAATTGAGAGCGTTTAAATGAAGACGAGTATGATGAAATTGAGAGCGTTTAAATGAAGACGAGTATGATGAAATTGAGAGCGATTAAATGGAGAGAAGAGTAAGATGAAGTGGAGAGAATTTAAATGAAGACAAGACTGTGATGAAATTGAGAGCGTTTAAATGAAGATGTAAGATGAAATGAAGACAAGACTATGAAATAAAAAAGAGAAGAGTAAGATGAAATGGATAACAATTAAATGAAGACAAGACTATGATGAAGGATGAAATGGAGAAATTGAAATTAATTTAAAACAAGATAAGATGAAATAGAGCGTTTAAATGGAGAGAAGAATAAATGAAATGGAAAGAATTTAAGAAAAAAAAGAGTAAGATGACAAAAGCGATTAATAAAGATGAGTTTAAATGGAGAGGATTGAAATGAAAACAAGAGATAGATAGCGATTAAATGAAGAGATGAGTAAGATGAAATGGAGAGAATTGAAATAAAAAAAACAAGAGTAAGATGAAATAGATAACAATTAAATGAAGAGAAGAGCAGGATGAAATGGAGAAATTGAAATGAAAAGAAGATAAGATGAAATAGCGATTAAATGAAGAGAAGAATAAAATGAAATGGAAATAATTGAAATGAAAAAACAAGAGTAAAGCGAAATAAAGTGCGTTTAATTGAAGAGAAGGATAAATGAAATTGAGAGATTTGAAATGAAAAAACAAAATAGAGTGTTAAAATGAAGGGAAAATAAGATGAAATGGACAGTTTAAGTGAAAAAAAAGATTATGATGACATAAATAGCGTTGAAATGAAGAGAAGAGTAACATGAAATGGAGAGAATTTAAATGGAGAAAACAAGAGTAAAACGAAATAGCGAACAAATGAAGTGAAAAGTGAGATGAAATGGAAAGAATTTAAATGGAGAAAATAAGAGTAAAACGAAATAGAGTGCGTTTAAGTGAAGAGAAGTGTATGATGAAATTGAGAGCGTTTAAATGAAGAGAAGAGTAAGATGAAATGGAGAGAATTGAAATGAAGAAAACAAGAGTAAAACGAAATAGAGAACAAATAAGTGAAAAGTGAGATGAAATGGAGAGTTTAAATGGAGAAAACAAGAGTAAATGAAATGGAGAGAATTTTAAATGAAGAAAAGTGTAAAATGAAATTGAGTGCGTTTAAATGAAGAGGAGTAAGATGAAATGGAGAGAATTGAAATGAAGAAAACGTTTAAAACGAAATAGCGAACAAATGAAGTGAAAAGTAAGATGAAATGGAGAAATTTAAATGAAAAATGAAGTAAAACAAATAGAGTAAAAAGAGAAATGAAATTGAGTGCGTTTAAATGAAGAGGAGAGTAAGATGAAATGATGAGAAGAATGAGATGAAATGAAGAGCGTTTAATGAAGAGTATGATAAAATGGAGCGTTTAAATCAGTATAATGAAATGTAGAGCGTTTAAACGAAGAGAAGAGTAAGATTTTTATTTTTAGTAGGTTATTTTACGACGCTTTATCAACAGCTTAGGTTATTTAGCGTCTGAATGAGATGAAGATGATAATGCCGGTGACATGAGTCCGGGGTCCAGCACCGAAAGTTACCCAGCATGTGCTCATCTTGGGTTGAGGGAAAACCCCGGAAAAAACCTCAACCAAGTAACTTGCCCCGACCGGGAATCGAACCCGGACCACCTGGTTTCGCGGCCAGACGCGCTGACCGTTACTCCACAGTGTGGACGAGAAGAATGAGATGAAATTTAAGAGCGTTGAAACGAAATGAAGTGTAACATAAAATGAAGAGCGTTTAAAGGGAAGTAAAGCAATTTCAGACTTAACAGATCACTGTAATAGAAGTAGCATCGAACGTAATCAAGCTTTGACCGGAATTCGAACCCAGTGCCGCGTCTTCAAAGGAACACGGTGCGTTCTGCTGCGTAACGCACCTTGCCGTTTGACCCTGGAGGCTTTGTTCTGATACAGAACAGGTACTGTTACAGTTGCGAGCCCTGCCTCAAGGTCGTCTCAGAGCGCGTAGTTAATTTATTATGACTTCATTTCAGAGGGGTGGGGGCGTCCTCTTTCAAGAGTTTGACGGCCACGCGGAGTAGAGGCCATTGATACGCGAGTCCCTCCTTCCCGTACCTGAGAGAGGCTGGTGAAAGATCACAAGGCTAAGCTACATATAGCGAGAGTTACCATACCGCGCGCTTATTCCGTCTCCGAACTGGAGAGAGAGAGAGTGCGCGAGCGATTAATATACGCGGACTGGAATAACGCCTGCCTTAGGTACGTGGACTAGACCAGTTCTGTTTTCTAAATCTGTGGGCAATACTGACACTGGACTTTCAAATTAGTTAAGAGAAAGATTCGGATGATTAATTTCAAGTATTGAATGTGCTTTCTTGATAAAAATAATTTAGATCTAGCAGAAATTACCTTGGTTTAAAGTAAATATGTAAAGTAGTGTTTTTCGATTTTGCAAAAGCTTTTTACAGAATAATTTTATTAATAAAAAATTGCTTTATTGTGGGTAAGTTGTGATTTTTTTATAGAAATACGCAGAATGAATGTTTTCAATGTTTATAAAATTTTACAAACAACTTATTAAAATTTACGCAAATTCGATGGTGTTTGGGTAAAGGGAGATTAACCTTAAAAATGACATGTAAGATACATGAAAATTAAATTTAGGATCATTATAATAAATAATTTTCTATACAAATAAAGCATGTCAAATGCTAGTATTCTTTTGTTTGTTTGTTTTTTTTTTGCACACCTACTTGTAGAATTTAACTTGTGTATTCATCTGGAGAACAAAACTCCATTTGCACAAAAAATGACTTAATCCCCTTTACCCGAACACCATGGAATTTATTTCTAATTAAGGAATACTAATAATAAATTTGCTTAAAATTTAATGAACAATTATATTAATTAGACGTTTATGATAAAAACAATATTAAATCTAGATTAGTTTATTAAAAAAGTAATTATAACTGAAGTATCAATCTATTTAAAACTTGATAATTCACTGTAATAAGTACTGAAATCTTCAACTATAGACTAATCGATTGTTTAATTTTGTAATAATGAGATAGAAAGTTAATTTAATCACTTTAAAAATTCATGAAATGGATATTTTAAGTTGTAATTGTATTTTTATATTTTTTTGAAATCTGAATAAGTTATTTCATTTTTAGTTTCGAATTAAAAAGTGAGTCAACTAAAATCAGTCGTTAAAATATACAAATTTAAGACATTGTTTTCTGAAGGTCTTAAACTTGAAACTGTGCATAATATTTATCTCGGAAATATGTGTACAGTACATACTTTAATATTAATCTGATTTTCTCACGTTTTAGAACAGATGGGATTGATGGTTTCTCTCATTTAAGATCTGTTCTAAAGTTGTACTGTAAATATACATAAGTTACGGAGTCAAAAAGTAACCTTAATAATTGTTTTATTAATTGAATATGTACAATAAGACTACAAACATTTCATCACTTTCAACATAGTATAATAGAAACACTTACATTGAACGTACTGGGGACTATGTTCAAAAGTGATGAAGTGTTTGTAGTCTTATTGTACGTATTCAATTAATAAAACAATTATTAAGATTACTTTTGACTCTCCCTCGTAACATTTAAATCCAGTGACTGAGTGGAAAAGAATGTATAATGACCTTAAATTCGCAAAATAAATAAATAAATAAATAAATAAATAAATAAATGAATAAATAAAAATAAATAAAAATAAGTAAATAGATAAATACATAAATAGATAAATAAATAAATAGATAGATAAATAAATAAATCTATATAAATTAGTTTATTTATTGTCGTGACGCATTTTAACATGTCCTGGAATCCATAAATAGTTTCAGGTAAAAAGAATATATTATTAATAGAAATTTTACCAAGTTTAATACAAAATTTTTGGCATGTTTCTTTAGTTGACATATTTTTAAATTTAATTGAAATATTAATATTGAAAAGCAAGTAATTGGCTTTAGTGAAAATCATTTTTTATAGTTCTCAATCTGTAATTAATTGATCATTAAATTGTTACTTAAAGCACTTAAATTTGTTATTAATTTTAATATTCTTGAAGTTAAAACATTCTATTTTTAATTACCTTACTCGTTGTGATAACTTCTTTATACAAAACATTTGTTCTGTGATTTCTAGCAACTCATAGAGCTGAACTCATTGAATACAAAGCACTTTTCATACAATCATATAACAGAACTGATTGCAGGTCCAGATAATGTTCCACATACTATATTGTTTACGAGGCCAAGTTACGGCGTACATAAAATGCAATTGTTCTCTTTTCTAACAGGCAGTAAGTGATTTCAAGGAACCGTGAGTGAGTCAAGATGGAAGAACCCACGTGGTTGTTAGTGATCATTGTACTTACTTCGTAACTGTTTGTGGAACTGCAGGGTCAAGAGAAAGTCAAGTATTTGGAAATAGGTTCGAACTTAAAAGGACACTCACTGAGTTGTTCGGCTTCCTTGAACAGTAAAGGACTCTTCTATTCTACCATGGGAACAAAACTTAATGTATTTGTCAATGGTACTTTGTAAGAAAAACGTTGCAAAAAGTTTATTTACCGTGGATTTTTAGATAATAAATCTGCAATTAAAACTTACATGGAACATTCATTTCAAGTTTTTATACCGCTATATTTGTGTACCAATATATAATAAACTTTATTTTTTGTGTCGTGCTGTAAAACAAGAACTTAAATTTGATTATGAATTTTAATGACTATCGAGTACTAGGATAATCGTATGCAAACGTTTACCTGATTTTTATTATAAATATATTTCTATTATATTATTCCACGCTCTCCTAATAAAATTTCTAAACAGTAGTGACTACTATGTGTTAAGCTTATCAGACGTAAACCAACAAGAAAACAAGATCTTGTGTGACTTTAAAATTTTTTAAATACATTATTTACGAGTAACATTTCAAAGATTAATGCATTAACTGTTACGCTAAACCCCAATGGAAGTATTTTTTTTATCAGTTTTTAGTTGAACAAACACTGAGAAGACATTGCGTGTTCGGCATCAAGAATAGATCTGTTAGTGGCGTTTTTCGTATCTTGTATTGGACCAGTTAGTAGTGTTTTGGCAGTGTCCTTCATAAGTTTGCCAACAACATTACAAAATTCTTTGAACGAGCAGTGAAAGATAAACACTTCAAGAAGATTCTATCGTTACTGATGTGTGTTGTGAACAGTGGAGAGAAAATTTTACAGTTTCCCGCCCTTGCTGTGGATCTAGTGATGGTGTTTTTTCTTATTTGTAGCAGCGATATTAAGGACTACAAACATATTTTAATACGTTTTTCTTCATTGTGAGCTGTCGATATACGAATATATAAACGTTAGTGAAGACATCCTTTAACAGAACTCTTTGTAATAATTTTTAATTTCTTTGTGCTAAAGACTTTTGAGATTTCTGTGAAATAGCTGCAACAAAGGGACATTAAGTGATAATATATTCTTTGGTGTTATATTTGTGCATGTATAATAGAGGAGAAAATTTCCAGCATTTCATGTTTTTATACCAGTGACATTGCCGACTTTCGTTGAACAGCTGAACAAAAATTTTTCGTGAGGATTGTTTTGTTGTTGGCTGTTGATATATGACTAAATAGTAGGACAAATAACTCTCTGATTTTACGCCTCTTACGGTCCTCAAGACCGAGAAACTTGTGAAAATACTCTGAGGAAGACAATTTAATGTAAGAGAGTCTACATATAGAAAGAAAAAACTTCTGTGAAAAAGGATCATAGATAAACATCTAAGTAAATACACACAAGACTTGCCGTTTATAGTATCTGTGAAGATCTGTCAGTGTGTGTTTTATTGTAGAAGAGACTGCATTATAGAGAGAAACAACAATTGTGAAAAAGAAGCATAGATAAGAAGACTGCTTAAGAGAGAAGAAACATCTGTGAAAAGGAAGCATAGAATCTATCTATATCTGATATGAAGATTACTTGGTTACTAGCTATATATCTACATAAATAATACCCAAGATTGACCGTTTTTAGTATCTGTGAAGTTCTGTCAGTGTGTGTTTTATTGTAGGAGAGACTACATTATAGAGAGAAGAGACGTCTCTGAAAAAGAAGCATAGAATCTACCTATATCTGATATGAAGACTATTTGGTTACCAGCTATATATCTACATAAATAATGGCCGTTTTTGGTATCTGTGAAGATCTGTCAGTGTGTGTTTTATTGTAGGAGAGACTACATTATAGAGAGAAGCAACAATTGTGAAAAAGAAGCATAGAATCTACCTGTATCTGATATGAAGACTACTTGGTTGCTAGCTGTATATCTACATAAATAATGGCCGTTTTTGGTATCTGTGAAGATCTGTCAGTGTGTGTTTTATTGTAGGAGAGACTACATTATAGAGAGAAGCAACAATTGTGAAAAAGAAACATAGATACGAAGATTGCTTAAGAGAGAAGAAACATCTGTGAAAAAGAAGCATAGAATCTATCTATATCTGATACGAAGGCTACTTGGTTACTAACTATAAATCTACATAAATAATACACAAGACTGGCCGTTTTGGACCCTCGAACTCTGTGGGAGATGCTGTGTATGACCGTGTGAGTTGTGGTATCAAGATGTCAGAACAGATGGACAACTGGATAGGCGCGATGCCGTCCCTGGGCAACATCCGCGAGTCCCTGGCCCTGGCGGAGAGTTTGGCCAGCGCCAGTCTCCTCACCTCACCCGGAGCGAAGCGGAGGCTGGCCGCCCGGCGCCTGGAACTGGGCGAGGACCCCTCCGCCGCCGGAGTGTACGTGCCCCCCAAACACCTGCTGCTCTACCTCGTCAGGTAATGCCAAACTGGTTATGTGCCTTCTGCTTCTTCTTTTTATTCTCTACACTGCTTCTTTTATGGAATATTTAAAGAGTTCTTGTGAATGTATTGCCAGCCTTTTTTTTTTCCGCTTCGCTGCACACTCAGCTGACGCTTTATCGTAAAGGGATCGAGGTTCGATTTCTGAAGTATGATAATTTTTATGGCTCCATGTTGAACACAAAAACACACAAAACACAACACAAACACAAGAAATACATCACACTAACATACGAAAACAAAAACACACACAAGATCGCATCCTCATTAAGAAAACAGAAATACAACATAGCATACAGAACAGAAAACACACTGCAAAGACATCTCAACACACAAACAAATAAATACAACCACATAGGCGTATACAAACTCACATGCAGTAGTTGCGACAGTTTCTACATAGGACAGGCAGGCAGATCATTCCAAACTCGATACAAAGAAAACATTAAAGCAATAACTAGAGGTCACAATACATCTACATATGCCGAACACATAACTAATGCTAACCACACATACAATAACATAAATACAGACATGGAAATCCTACACATAAACCCAAAAACCAAAAACTCAACACACTAGAACAATATGAAATATACAGACACAAAACACACCCTGATCAAATTCTCAACACACAGATCAATTTCAGAACACACACACTATTTGGCACCACATTTCAACAATTTTTAAAATCACGCACCCACACAACAGGCAGAGAAGTTCGAGATGACGCCGAGATCTAGTAGGCCCTGAGGATGGTGTGAAGAAGCACCGAAACAGCTGTAAGCCGCACATGCTTACACAATTAACACGAGTAAGATCGCCATTTAATCAATTATTTATTTTTATGGATAGTGTGGAAATGGGTGTACCTGAGTACCTAGCTCATTCTCTAGGCTCTATTATTCTTAATCTAGAATTGATTCATCATCATCATCATCATTATCATCATCGCTGTGATTGAGATGATGTCTCTTATTTAAGTCACCAATTGAAATAATTTTGTTTGTTCAGTCAACTGTCCGAAGACAGGTCTGAATCTCATAAGTGATACCAAGAAGGCGCCACTTATGAGGCAACTAGGCCAGGAGATAATGGGGTAGGGTGACCATTTCCTTTCCCCCTCCATTGCATACATCGTCGACTAGCTACATATTACACTAGTCAGACTTCAGATGCATACAAACAATTTATTGTTCTTCCTCTGACACATATCGTTAAGTGAGATGTATGCCCTGATAATAGATGTACAGTAGTGGCAAAAAAAAAAAAAACCGGACCGACCTTTGTAGCTGATTTCAGAGCCTTGTTCACTCTAGAGCACGTTAGACTGATAACTAAGACTTTCGTGGTTCGAATCCTCCCTGGGAAGGAAACTTTTTTTTATCCTTATTCAAATTTATTCCCAATACTTTTCGATTGCTGGTAAAATTCATGTTCTGGGAATAATAAGTTAATTAAGTAGTAAAATATCGCTGCAGTCGAAAAGTATTGGGAATAAATTTGAATAAGGAACAAAAAAAAGTTTCCTTCCCAGGCAGGATTCTAACCAATAAAGTCTTAGTTACCAGTCTATCGTGCTCTGGAGTGAACAAGGCTCTGAAATCAGCTACAAGGGTCGGTCCGGGTTTTTTTTGCCACTACTGTACATATCAGCCAGAACCTTAATCAGAGGATTGAAATAATTTGTAAAATATAAATATCCAGTACGTTCGTGAATAGCATATGTGCTTCCCCAACTCAACGATCCGTGGTTCGATTCCTGGCGTGGGTGCAGATTTATATCCTTTGTTTGGGACTAGATGTCTTTGTTTATTATTATTATTATTATTATTATTATTATTATTATTATTATTATTATGTACAATCGGACTTGGTTCATTCGAAGTTAAATTGACTATTAAAAAATTGAAATATCCAGTACGTTCGTGAATAGCATAAATTTTCCGTATTCCAGTGGTCATAATCTTTGCCTTTGAGTTCAATCCTGGACAAAGGCGATGGATTTTTAAGCCAAAAGGTCCCAAGTTCCGCTTCCGTTTGATGAAGTTTCAGTTAGCGCCACTTTGTAGGTGTGTGCTTAAAGATTTATTTTGTTAAAAAAGATAAATAAATTCAAAATTCTTGGTTCAGGCTCTCCATTGATCCGTTTTCAATTCTTGGTAACGAATATCTCCTCATTACCATTCATTCGTTCTGAATTCTTGGTAACAGATATCGCCTCACCTGGGGAACATCCCTGTTGGAGAAAGGTAGGGTCATAGTCTCTCTGATCTGGAGTCATATCCGTGATGACATAGCTATCCTGCCGACATCCTAGTAAGGTGGATTGATAATGGCTAATTCAATCGGTGGAGTTAGAACCGAAAATGACTTTGCAGCAGCATCCAGTGAAAATCCTGTAAATTTTCCATCCAGTACTACCAAAGTTGCCTGTTTTGCGGTTTTCATAATGACTCTTCTTATTTTTCTCTGGTAAGTCTCCTGTTTTATGCTTTTTTCAAAGACTTGTTTCAGTAAACCATTACTATTCAGTTTCTTTCCTCTGCATTAATTGCAGTTGGACTTGATGGCGTCTTTTACGAGTTGTTCGTAATCAAACGATTTCCGTCAAAGTTACAAACTAACACGAAATGCACCATGGCCATATTGGATTCGTATTCATTTGTTTTTACGAGTAGTTCAAATGTATTTTTAATGTTGAATGAAGTAATTCTTACACTGCTAACAACTTATTTTCAATATCCTGTTTCTAATTACTATTTTGAATTATAAAAAGTTTTTAAGGACATTTTTATTCATTTCCTGTAAAATTATTTAAGTTTAAATCTTCTGCGCTATCAAACTGAAAAAATGGCTTTTAGAACATGAACCCGAGTGGCCATTCATTTCCGTTCCTGATAAGCCCGCCATCTGGTAGACAAGGGACTTTTTGGAAATTAAATCTAATTTTATGGGGAAAGGTTTTAAAAAGTCCATTAGACTGTAAAGTAAGAAAAAGTTTTAATTTTTTCAAAATGGCGAAAAATTTCAAACCTTAGCATGGCCATATCAGGGACACCTGCCTTAGGTCCTCTGGTTGATAATGGTAATCAATCAGTGAAGCGCTCTGACTTAAGTGAGATCCTGAGCGAACTCCACCCATACACCAAATTGTAAGGTCTCATAATAGATTCCAGCACATACCCTTTATATTTTCGGGCAGTACTCGTTACGTGGGTTTCTTTCCTCTGCATTAATTGCAGTTGACCCGTCTACAGCAGAGTTGTCACACAAACTCTGAATGACTTGATTCGTATTCATTTGTTTTTACTAGTTCAAATGTTTTTTAACTCGAATGTGGAATCTCTTGCTAAGCGTTTTTCAATATCCGCATCTAATTGTATGGATATAAATGCCTAAGGAGTTTTTAAGGACTTGTGAGCCATTTCCTGTAAGCGATTGATGTAAAGTCCAAATCTTCTGGACACTTAACAAATGGCTTTTAGAGAACCTGGAGGTTCATTTCCGCTCTCACATAGATCCACCATCTGGTAGATTAATCCAGTCCCTACCATCATATCCCACCTTCCTCAAATCCATTTTAACATTATCCTCCCTTCTACGTCTCTGTCTTCCAAAAGATTTTTTCTCCTCAGGCCTCCCAACTAACACTCTATATGCATTTCTGGATTCGCCCATACGTGCTACATGCCCTGCCCATCTGAAACGTCTGGATTTAATGTTCCTAATTATGTCAGGTGAAGAATACAGTGCGTGCAGTTCTGCGTTGTGTAACTTTCTCCATCTTCCTGTAACTTCATCCCTCTTAGCCCGAAGTATTTTCCTAAGCATCTCCTTGCTTTAGCCCGCAGTGAATTGGAAACGCATCAGACAGAAACTGACCTATACGGACTCTGCTGTACGTTTCACTGAGACACATTTTAATTAATCGAACTAGTTTCTCGGAAATACAAATTCAACAGGAATATTACATAAAACTTCTCTCTTAACCGAGTCATATGCCTTTGTTCTAAACACTGAGAAAGCAAAATTGGAAATCGTTCCGCGAGCACCAAAATGAATTTCGATGACTTTACAGGATTGAATTCCGTATTTTTCTGTTATGTAGGCGCAGTAAAACATTGATCATGTTTCTTTTCTATATTAGCATCCTTTAGGCCTATTTGGTTTACAGGTTTTTCGAATCGCACCGTTGGGTCAATAATATAGCCTTCTTCCTTTCGTTTGTCGATTATTGTAGCCTATTTAACTTTACGATTATAAATGTTGAATTTCGGATGAATATTAAATACGCTTATTTCACTAAAATTTTAATTAGTAACATCTGAAAGAAAAATAAAAGTGAGTCTTTTTTCTGAGGAAGTATTTGAGAAACACTGTTATAAATTGCATCAATCCCATGATGAGAACAGCAGTGTTTTCTCCTCTTTGTTTTAACTGTCACTCCATTGTACACAGCCGGTCTTCAGCTGTATTGCAAAGTATTAGACGCCTACCAGCTTTATCTCGTTATTGTTTAGTTCTTTTATTATTGCATGAATAGCAGATAAGGACGGTTTATACGCGTTAATGTACAAACTTCCGCTGATACTAGCAACAACTTCCGGGAGAAAATATGAGTTACTGTACTTATTCTTACTTGACCGTCAGAGATATGGGCCTGAAAAAATAGAACAGACAGAACTAAGAATATGTGAAATAATAATATTTAGAAATTCAAAGGAATTCATTAGTCAAGATAGAGAATTATAAAATAATTATGAAAGCGCTCACAAAAAATCAAGCTATAAATATAAAATAGACATCAAATGAGAAATAAAACTTTTATTCAATTTGGCAAATTAATTCAGATTTAATCAAAAATTTTACTGTTTCTCCATCATTAAATTGATTTAAAACTAGGCGAGAAATTACCATGAGAAGAAATTCTATCAGGTTGGACATGGAATTTAAAAATATTCTGACATTCTGAAAAAGGACTTTTAAAAGATTGATTCTCGAACAAAATTAAAGATGAAAATCAATGGCTTTTCACCACATTTGATATGATATTTTTCACTTTTGGAAATTGCTGGAAACAGCATTTAATTCTCGTAGGCTACTTTTAATGCAGCGTGTTTAAGAGCCCACTTTAGTACACTATGCCTGAATGTTAAGACAAACTTTTCTTGTAACAAAAATTATAACTATTTGATATTTGATATTTATTTGTCAATCAACTTTACACACAGTTAATGTCGTGGACCTTCAATTTATTTCTGTTTTTCGATCCACCATCCCTTTAAACACATATAACTCTTTTCTATTAATGAATTCTTTGCCGAGTATTTCTTGATTACTTTGATAATGTTCTGTTATACCACTGATATTGCTATAAACTGTCCTTCCCCCTCTATCCTCTTCTATTCTCTCCCTCCTACCAGGCTGTCTCCCTTCCATTTCTCGCTCACCTATTAAATGAGGCATATTCCTTCCTTAATAATTTGCGTTATTTATTTATTTCCTTCTCTACCTCAAATCCTACCTACTATTAATCATTGTTTTCTACAAAGGAATTTTCTCCAAGATTACTTGCTAATTTATGAACTTTTTAAGGAACTATCCTCTGTTTATTTAACATATTTATCACTTTCTTTTATTTAAATAAACTAAATTTCCTATTTTAGTAACTCTTTCCATATATTTATTTCTAGAACATCCTACAGTTGAAGACATAGAATACTAATATGCGTTACAAGCCCGGTAACATTGAAAAAGTTTGAAATATCTAATTCAGCTTTTTAATTACACTTGCAATTTCTCTCTCATTCCACTTCACATTTTTTCATAGTCTATCATTTATTCCAATCTTAAAGAGGATCTTCTTACAATGAAACTTCCATCTCTGTTCCTTTTCCTGACACAAAATTGCAAAACAAAACTATCTAGCACTCACTTTTTGCAAAATGTTTTCTTCGCTTAACTATGGAACTGTTCACAGGACATGGCCTTGATAACGTCTATCTTTTTCCCCATATATGATACCTCTGAACTGTCTCCGTTATGATTTATTTTTCTTTTGTCCATTGAGCAGATATTATTTAAAATATTTCTAAAACTTCCATTGTGACTTGGGATAAATAAAATGGAAAATATGACATTTTTTCAAGAGTTCTGAAATTAGTTTTACATTTGTGCTCTTCAGAACTATAATGTTATTGAAGAATTTGCACCATTGTTTATCTAAACTTAAATCTTTGTCAAAATTAAAAACAATGATTGGCATATCTTTGTACATTGCAGAATACAATTGATAAAGTAGCTTAGAATCATAAAAATAATTTTAAATGTAAAGAAGTTCAATGCATGTCAATAGATCATCATATTTTATGTTTTTATGTGCTCCAGCTTCAACCATTGAATAGCAGTTAAATTCTTTTAGACTTTTCACCATTTGTTTAGATATTCTAAGCAAATATCGCACATTATTCAATATCAATATTAATTCTAGTTGAAATACCTTGCTGGACAGGATAAAATGATTTTAAAAGGAGGACATGTCTTCCTTTTGCCGGACGAAATGGTAACCCTATCTAAAACTGCTATAATGCTTTTCTCGAGACTTAAATATTCCATAATAAACCGGGAACGAGAACCAGAACATAAGGGGAATCGCATGTTTTGAATCTGTTGAACCAGTGAACTGTTAAGATTTTGATTCCCAATAAACTGAGAAGGAAACTGTATGGCTTTCGATAGTTTAGTAACTGATTATAAAGTTCGATTAATGCCCAAGATTCTGATGTTGTTTGTATGATAAAATAACCAATGGCGTTTTTCCATCTACACAAGCCAGTCAACATAAACCAGGTAAACCAAGTCAGATTGGCCGACACGGAATATTTAACCTGAATTCAATTTACGAGTCTGGCCAACGCTACATGTTTGAGCCTATTCGCTCGGTATAAAAATATTTTGCTCTTCCATACGATGTTAAAAATATAGTGTGTCATTTAAAAATATTCTCGATGAAGTCATAAATCGCACAATAGTCGAAAAAATATTTTGATTCGATAAAAATATTTCTTACGAACTTTTGTTCAAAATCTCGTTATTCAATTTTAATTGCAATCATGCATTACTTTTGAAACACCTTGTATATAATAATAAAAGTAACAAAACATAGTTGTGTTGACAGTAAGATAACATAATAATGAAGAACCGATGAAGATTTTTCAACTAATCTGTATATAATGAATGTTAAGTTCGTTGACTGCCCATCACGATGGCAACGCTCTCTCGATGCGTAATTGTTCCGTAACTGATTAGCATGAGCTCTCTCACAAAGAAAGCGGAAGCGAAATATTCTTATCTAGTACACGAATGACTATTTTGCATTCAGTTTCAATTTCACTATTTTGTAGGAACTCTGCCATCATGTGAGTCATAACATGGAAATAAAACAAATTCATACACGAATGGAGACTTCGTTCATTACTGTCATCTAGTACTTATCTGATGAACTTGGAAGCCATTGTTGAAAATAGATTTATGACAGCCATCTAGTAGGCGTATCAGGAACTAGTTACTGAGTGCCATCTAGTGTCAGAACTATCAATTCCTACACTATGAGATTATTAATCTTTCATCCAACGCAAAGCAACAAGGCCATGAATGAAACTGTACTGCAGTCTGATAAAGTTAAATATTTAGCATCATATCAAATTTGTCAATGATAAAGCTACTGTTGTTATCATTCAGGTCGGAAGTTACCCTACAAAAGGTATTCAAATGAAATTTTAAAATAAAATAAAAGTAGAAACATTTTAAATCTTGCTCTTGCGATCACATCTATAGTGAGATTCACGTAAGAACAGTTCCTAAACAGCAAATATTGCCGTCTTGTCAGTGTTGCCAACTGTTACCAGATATCACACGCTACTACGTACTGAATGTCTTATTTAGGCTACTTACCATACTTTACTTTAATGCTGGAAGGTTATTCTAAATAATTCAATAATTTGTAACCTACTTTCGTAGGCAAACTACACGAGAAAGGGATCAACATGTTAGGTATTTTGTCTGGCAATCTGAAATTCATTGGTTTTACCACAGTCTAATATATACAGTCACGAAGCTTGAGTTTATGAGGGTACTAGGAACAATACACTGTGCAGGTACTATTTAGCATTGTCTGTAATGAGGCGATAGTAGCGATACTAGTGGTAAGTAACTGTCTATGGATGCATTTTTACTACGTATTGAGCTTCGTGACTGTATATACTACACTGTGGTTTTACTAAACAATTGATTCACAAGACCTAACCTGAAATAGTAATATGCGTTACAAGAGCGGTATGTTGAAGTTTTCATGTTCGAGGAAAAGTTTGAAAAAGCGAAACGTAGTTGAGCTTTTTAATTTCCGAAATGAAATGGAAAACATACCGCTCGTGTATCGTACATTATTTTGTGCGAAGATCATTTATTACATACCTGAAAGAGGAATTTCTAATTAGTTGCAATGAAATCTCCATCTTGGTTTCTGTTCCATGACGGCAAATTTGCAAAACAAAAATATCTATCTTCAACATTGTTGCTTTAAAATGTTTTCTATGTTTACTATACCGGTACTCCAGCAGGCCGTGATATACGTCTGTCTTTTTTTGCCCAGTCTATGATGAGTCTGGAATCTTGTTGATTTTTGACGAAATGGAAAATGTTGACGATCAAATGCAGTAACTTTAGTGGAGTTGTAGAGTTTACTTAATTTTTGCAAATATTTAAAAACAACAATTAACAGTGCAATTTAGGTGAAATTGCAGTGGTAAGTTTCCAATTTATAATGATTACTATATTGAACGTCTCTAAAAATAATATGTTAAAAGCCTAAAGCAGGAAAATGAATATGTCACGTAAGCGGTAAGAAGAGGGAAATTGTTATGTGTGTTAGGTTGGGAATACTGAATGTGGAATTTTAGACTTTCCGCGGATTGGTTTTGTGCGGAAACCAAACAAATAACGATCTCGCACATAAACGTATTTTGTTTGACGACGTGAAATTATTAGTGCTAACTTATCTGATTATAGTCTTGAATTATAACCACAACGTAACACATAAAATAACTATTATGTATTAATATTAATTATTACTATGTCCAAATTTCACTAGTTTCTAGTAACAGGCTCAGAAATCTAGTAACTTACAATTTTAATTTCATGTAACTCCAGTACCGACAACATTTGTCTCAGCTGCCAACATACCAGTTACAAAATCACTACAATTGGTAGTATTTGTCAGTATCGAAATTCTAAACGAAGTTTGCAAAAGAAAATTCAACCTGAAAACTAGAAAATCACCACAATACACTAGCATATTAGTAATAGGTTTCGCCCTTAGGGTATGAATTAAGCTGAACAGAACAATTAGGAAGAAATTATTTAAAAAATGAGGTTTTGGTGATATCTACAAGCATATAGTTCCATCTTAAAAATATATGAACACATCGTTTATTATTTTTACTTTCAACATCGAGTGTTAGTTCTTGTTCAATTGCTTTTCCTCCATTTTGTATTCTGCAACATCAGACCAACACATACAAGGCGCAATAACTATATTTCGAAACTGCACTTGTATTTATTGTACTGTTAAACATACGATGCGCTGAAGATCATTGCTTCCATGCCTGTTGAGTCAGTCTATCAAACAGCGTCAGGTTGTCTTTAAGAACTGAGCTTCTACACGTGATTTTGTGCAAACATGTCAAGGACCTATTGCGATTTTTCTTGGAATATCTCCATATACGCGTCGGCCTGGATGGCGCAGTCGGTAGAGTTCTGGCCGTGTGTGCCCGAGGATGCGGGTTCGATCCCGGCCCAGGAAAAGAAGGAAAAGTTACATTTGCTCGGATCAAATTTCTGCATATTTAAAGGAAAAAACTAAAATTATTTCAATCATTTATTATCATAAATACACTGCTCACTTAAATTGACTGAACATGTTGGGAATTAAATTAATGACTTTTCCAAAACACGCTAAGAAATATTTAATATAAAACAATTTTTATCTCGAAAGGAAAACAGGAACGAGCAAAATTGTATGGAACTTTTTTGTTTGAAATATCTGAAATGAATAACCACCTGAAATTAATGACATTATTTACGGTTTACACTGTAGGTAGGAGCATCTCAGTGTTTAATTAAAAATCCCCAGATTGCGTCCTAGGTGAGAAACGTGGGAGCTGTACGATACAAAAACCATTAACAATAAGAAGGGAGACAAATACAAATACTACGTATCGATTTATCATAACGCAATGGCTACTCGTATGAGAGAACATAGTCTTAAATGTAACATGTGCCCACAATCTTGTGAACGAATGGTTACGAAAATAGCACATAATTGAATACCTCTCCAGAATAAGAATGTAACCAACAAAACTATAATTCATGTTTCAGGAGAAAGGAAACTAATTTCAGGGGCATATTTCATTGGGTCTGTATTTACAAGCAGAAGCATTTGACTAATCAAGGACACGCGTTTATTCAGCTAGTGAATGTAATAATTTATCGTCATAAATGAATGCTTCAAAATTACTTTTCCACCTGTCACATGTTTAAATTATTTGATGTTACATCCTGTTTCCGGGGAGATCATCAATATTATTGGTAGAAAAATGTTTCTGATGATTATTTAAGAAACACAGCACACATTATTTCCACACGTCTGGAACTTATAGCCAAATGCATGTTTCATATCTTACACATACATCCAAATTACCAATCACAAAATTTTATAACATTCATAATCAGCTTAGAGCCCGATTTGAGTATCATACAAAGATAATTATGCTCGACCGTGCCGAAATGTAGTAATTATACACCTGGTAGCAATCCTTTAATGCATGTCATTAAAGTACACCTACTCATTAAAGTACAGGTGTTCAGCCAATGACGAGTCAGCTTTGTACTGTTATAAAACCGCAAGTATCGATTATTCTCGGATATGCAATCGAAAGAGAATTAGCGAAAAGTCACGGAGGCTGGAAATCCAATACTGTCGCAGAAGGTTATGTTCTGTTACTATAATAATTAGCGTTAATTGTAAATAATATTCAAATAAATTCAGTTTGTCATCTCGTTTTTAAATGTCTAATTTAATTTCAATGTTATATCAAAGTTAATATTTAGTTTACTCTGTAGGTTCTTATAGGCTGTCAAGGTCAATGTGGACATCTGTTCCTCGGAAAAATCAATACTTTCGCATCTGCGCACATCTGACAATTTACGAGGTATTGCTCAAGGTCAGTTAGATACAAATAAAATGAATACCCATTCAAGTTAGAAATATGGTCGAGCATAAAAGTCGTATGAAACTCGCCTATAATGGTAATAAAAAGCTCGTATGAAAATTAAAACTAATGAACATCCATACTCGGTTCTTAATTACTATCATTATATATCGTTGCATAATGTACTATTCTTTGGGTTTTATTATGATTCTGTAACCTTTAATTTAAAAAGAAGTACTTCGTTTCCTGTCCATGCGTTAAAGTTTCCTTTCTGGTCAATGCTACCAATCCCACTACGATTTCGTATTCTACCAGAACTACCGGACCAGTATTCTACAAGGTCGCAACTCTAGTATAGACACAGTCAAAGATTAGGGGTCCTATTCATAGACATTTCGCTTGCCCGCGCTACGATCGTGCTACACTAGTCCCAGCTATCGACTGGTTATTTGTACAGGATTCATATCATATATCATATCATATCATATCATATCATATCATATCATATCATATCATATCATATCATATCGCTAACACTGGTTTATGAATACGAAAAACATTAGTTCGCTGATCATCCACCGGAAGCCCGCGCTAAGAATGTCTATGAATACTGCCCCTAGATGATTTACGACTTACGTTTGATAAGCTGATGACTAGTGAGAATACTGAATGAGCAATACATGTCAGTTGTTGAGGCTGTAAGTATGTATGTATGTATGTATGTATGTATGTATGTATGTATGTATGTATGTATGTATGTGTATAATATGTATCTATTCACACTACAAGTGGTCATATACCCGGTGGCAGTGGTAACTAATTATACTCAATAATGACAATTAATAATAAACACAACTAATAAAAAATACAATTAATGATAATACTAATAATAAATACTAATAATTATTAATAGTAATAATAATAATAATAACAATAACAAGGAGCATCCTAAATTAAATGAAGCACGATCACTTGAAATAACATTTAAAGCAAATCTAATTTGTATCTTAACCCTAGGTTCGAATTAAAACCCAGAGTATGATATGTTCATACCTGGACAAGTACCTTTCAACACTACACTTATTTCGCTGTCAACTCACTCACTGCACTGGAACTACGACACAATTCACTGATTCTATCCTGATTTTTTTTATTTATTTATTTAAATCCACCACTAACAGAAGAAGGCTTCCAATTACAGGTGGCTTATTGACAAAATCTGATAAGAAAAAAAAACACAAAACAAACAACACAAACGAAAGAAAGAAAATACATAACGGTAATAGATGCTATAGTCCCGTCGCTCTAATTTCCGGCAGCCAATCACGTTGCAGGTCGGCTACATTTAAACGTGTGCGTCTTGTGATTCGCTGAAGAAGACGTTATGCATTTCCTAAGTCTGGATAAATACTCAATATAATCGGCCGCCATTTTGGCTCTTTCGTTGGCGTTCGCAGAAAGCACACTAGGACGTTAATTGCCGCTCAATTATTTGCTCAATTACAGTGAGTTTGATTTATTATCATAGGAGCTACGACATGATAATGTTTAACACAAATAGATCCATCTGGTAGCTCGGCAACGAAAGAAAAAAAACAACGATAAACCTAGAAAGACTTACAAAGACGTAAGCAAAGAGGAGGAGTCATGCCGGGAATAACAGCGTCGCGACTATAGAATATAATATTGCAGTTAATATAGTGCCAAATGTCAATATAATGATGCAAAATTATTTAAAAACTAGAGTAAAAACATTATAATACAATCTTCATAATTTAAATATCTAAGAAAATACAATTCTTTTTAATGTTGTATGAAATTTTTCAACTGTTAAACTGAAATCCAATTGAGAATCACAGTTTAAAGACGGAGAGTTCAAAAACATTTCACTGTTAAAATACTTTGCACTGCCACTATGAACTATAAAACTTCACTGACACAAACACACTTCACTTACGCAACACACTTCACTGACACAACACACTTCTTCACTGATACGACACTTCAAATAACAAAATATTAATTACACCCTTTAAATAGTGTGTATAATATACTACCGTCTATTAGTAAAGTCCTTAAGCCTATTTTTAAATACATTTTTGGTGTTGGTAAAGCCTTTAGTAAGTCTGCAGGTAAAGCATTCCAGTCCCTGATAGTACGATTGAGAAAAGAAAAATTTTCCAGTGTCCATCCTAAGGGCGAAAGATAGCAACAATTTGGTCAGATAGGAAAACTTCCGGAAAAATGTTGCTTCTCTCACCACGGAACACAAACATCATATTAGTAACAGACAGCCTAGGCGGGATTCCCACACAAAGCTGTGATATCGCAATATCATTAAACCTATGCCTTCACCGCTGCATAACAAGAGACTAGCAATGATTATAATGGTATGAACAATAATCAAAATTATACCTGTCACCATATTTAGCTACGAGTACGACTTCTGACGATCACTATTTGTTACGCTTTCCCCATATTGTAACGTAGACACACCACGAGGAAATGAGTAGTGAAACCGAAACGTAAAGCGGAAGACTGCTTCCTGCATCTCACATGCCTTACCATAGTGGGAGACGCCTGGAAAGGTAAATTAAAGCCTTCTGCATTCCACACGACATCGTCGTATTGTGAGTAAAATGACGTCAACAGTCAACGACGTGCAGAAACAACGGAGACAATTGCCAAATCTGTTGCAGGATGTGGCACATCCTGACATTATGACGTCAGAAAATAATTCCGGAGTCCAACAGTTCAATAAGCAATGTGATAGCGTTACATCATAATTATTTTTAATGTCTAATGGATGTAATGTTTGCAATTTTGAAAGACTGTGGAAAGTTCATCGAATATTATTGAGAAATTTGATTCTAAAAGTGAAGCAAGAATTTCATAATCGCACGCAATTGTCAGATTGTTGTATATAATGAGCAGTGGTCAAGGTTCAAATTAGACATTGTATGGATGGGAGGGGTCTGTTCTCAAAAAATCTAAAAGTTAGAATTTATAAAACAGTTATATTACCGGTTGTTCTTTATGGTTGTGAAACTTGGACTCTCACTTTGAGAGAGGAACATAGGTTAAGGGTATTTGAGAATAAGGTGCTTAGGAAAATATTTGGGGCTAAAAGGGATGAAGTTACAGGAGAATGGAGAAAGTTACACAACACAGAACTGCACGCATTGTAATCTTCACCTGACATAATAGGAACATTAAATCCAAACGTTTGAGATGGGCAGGGCATATAGCACGTATGGGCGAATCCAGAAATGCATATAGAGTGTTAGTTGGGAGGCCGGAGGGAAAAAGACCTTTAGGGAGGCCGAGACGTAGATGGGAAGATAATATTAAAATGGATTTGAGGGAGGTGGGATATGATGATAGAGACTGGATTAATCTTGCACAGGATAGGGACCGATGGCGGGCTTATGTGAGGGCGGCAATGAACCTCCGGGTTCCTTAAAAGCCAGTGAGTAAGTATGGATGGGAAGGTCGAGGGTTCGAATTCGTCCCCGAGTATGGTTGTTGTACAATGTCAATCTGATGTCCTGTGTCAGCTTGGAGGTCTTAGGCTCGTAACCCATTGTGCCTGTTGGTTTTTCCGTTGTTTCTCTTCAGCCGTTACGACATATGAGGGTGGATCGAAAAGTAATGCATAACAATTTTTTGTGGCAACGTATTTCATAGGTAAGCAAAATGAAATAATGCACAAGAAAGCTACAGGTTTTACCTATTCTTTGACATTGGAACCAAGTCTCTCGACACATTTCTCTCATCGTGACATCATATTCGTTCATAAAACTCCGTTTTTTGGGCGTATAGCCACCTGCGCACGACTGATTTCACTTTTCATCCGAACCGAAGCGTTGTCCTAGGAATTTCTTCATTGGTCCGAAGAGGTGAAAGTCATACGATGCGAGACCTCGACTGTAGAGTGGGTGATAGCCGCCTTAATGATGCCTCTGACATGGGATGGTGTTGCAGCGTTCACTGGTTGGCTGGAACGTGCTTCGTGGGGAAACTTCTTCGAAGAATCTGCACTACCTGGAGATGTTCCTATGGTCCAGACAATCAAGCGCCATACACTGCCAATATTTCCCTGTGGATTTCACTCGAATTTTTCGTTTTTCGCATGCAGGTGCAACTAAAACGATATTAGGTTGTCGTAGAATCAATGAAACTTATCCTGGGCGTTGGATCGGTCGCGGTGGAGTCATTTCTTGGCCACCGAGGTCACCCGACCTTACTTTATTTTATTAGTGTGTGCGAAGTTGGCTTAAGAGCGAATTCTACAAGCGCAAAGTGGAAACAAGGGAAGAACTTCTCGCTCGCATTTTACATGCTTGTGCTCAAGTAAAGGGATGTCCAAATCAGCTCAGATAAACAACACACCAGCTGCCTACAAAATCTGCAAAGTGCATTGAAGTTGACGATAGATTCTTTGAACATGTTTAGTAAGGAAAAGTACACAATTAAACAGATCATAAGGTAACAATGTTTTAATTTACTATCACCTGCACTTTTCCAGTTCATCATTGTTTTCATGTTTTCTCCGAAATCGTTAAGAACAGAACATGTTCGTATTAATGGGGCGGAAATTTGGGGTTGGGAAAATGCGGGAAAACTAAATAAGGTACAAACGGACTTCCTGAAACGAATACTTGGAATTGGCAGAAGCACAGCTAACTGCGGGGTGCTAAAGGAGTTTGGGCTTCAAAACGAGGTAATTCATATGAAAATTAGGGTGATAAAATACTGGTTAAAAATTATACTTGGGGATCAGTCGCTTCTACGGTCGATTTGCTAAAAAGTTCAACAAAGAGAGGGTTGGGAAAAGGGGTGGGTTTATAAACTGCAGAGAGGGCTGCATCAGATAGAAATGGGATGAGTGTGGGAGAAAGGAGAGAATAACAGGAGGAATGTTTGGCGTAATGTGAAGATGCGTTTAATTGGTATCGAGAGGCAAGAGATTGAGCTCCAATGTTCGGAAAAGTCCTCACTATATTTACAATCAGATCTCATGCTTAACTGAGGGAGGTGTGACTACTACATAAACTCTTGTAACAAAGACAGCAGAGGAGGTTTAGCGTGGCTAAGATTGGTGGCATGGAAGGGTAATAAAATTGTCAACGAAGAAGAGGAGCGTCTTTGTCCGCTTTGCAAAGAAAAGGACTCCTATAAACATATTTTATTAGTGTGTCGAATTGGAACATGTACGGAGAAAATATCTACCACCCTCGAAGCTAAGTCAGAATAGGAGTTCGCTTGCATGTCTTGACCTCATGGGGAATAGAGAATGGGAACAAAAAACTGGATTGTTCCTCTTGAAGGCGAGAAAGATTAGAACTGCAGCTGTTGAAGTTTGTGACGCGAACTGAGGAAGGGATAATAGTATACACCCAACTGTACACTTTTATGTCTTTTGGGTTAGGATATATTATATAATGTGTTTTATTGTGCCATCTCCATTTTAATATGTGTTTTCTTTTAGAGAGTAGTGGATATAATCATAGGTGGGGGGCAGTGGCGGTTCCTCGGGGGAGGGAAGGGAGGAACGTCCTCCTCACATTTGTCTTCTTTTGAAAGTATATACCAAATAAAATATGTGTCTTGAAATTCGAGGAAGATTCGATAATATTTAAGTTCACAGCTATAAAAAACCTCGGTTGATCGAGTTTTAAACGATGCGCGCTCATGCGCTTCTAGAAAACTGTGAGAAAGATGCGAGATTGTTTGTGTGGAGGAAAGCCAATCCATTCCTCCTTTACTGCAGTTAACACACATAGACAACAGCGCACTAGCGGCCAGAGAAAGAAGCAGAGTTTTAAAGCCAGTAAATGAACGGAGAGGGAGGAGATCCTCTTCTGAATCAGGGCATGGGCGGGAAATAGAAACAGACTGGTCGTGCAGCAAGCTCGCTACCGCTGCCATCTAACGATGCTGCATTCAACCAGACTAACATTATCTAGGAGGAGGCACAATAAAAGCAGTTTTAACGCAACGCTATGAAAGACACCATATAATTTTTTTTAATTATGAATCAAACATATTATTCATTATAGGCTACTATTCATGGTTTGACACTTTGAAGGATATTTGAAAGCTAAAGTCGGGTTTATATAAAACAAAGAAGAAGTAGTTCTACTTTAGTATCGCAGATCTTTTTGGGCCCTGAAATTCACTTCATTGTGTATTAGACAGGGCAACAGCCAAGTTGTCAGTTTTGTACAAATATATTTGAAATTGAAAGTAGGTACCCCAAACTACATTATTTCTAACATAAAAAATTGGCCACCGGCAACTTTGAGCAATAATGGTGGTATGACTTTACAAGAACTGATATTCTTCAAAAGCATGTGATACTGAACTTGTAAAATGTACATGTGGCAACACAGACCACGTGTGTGGGTGCAGTGTTCTCGCTTTCCTCAGATTATTTCCCATTCCCATTTTCGTGGTTCTGATTACGTGTTAGTAGCTAGTCTCTTCCAACACGTGTGATGCTGTAGTGTGCTCGAAAAATGCTGCGAGGTGAATTTCCTTGTAATTGTTAATTTGTGCAATTATTCAACAATGAATGGAAGTGAAAACATTATATATTTTGGACAATTTAGGAAACTCAGTTTACAAGAACAGATTATTGCTATACAGAAGGGAAGGCCAAACCCAACACTACCTGGTCTTACATGTATGCATGTTTGTAGCATGTTTCATTGAAGAAGGTGTCATTTCGTCCTGTTACCTTCTTTCCTCCTCTTAAGAAATACGCAGGAGCCGCCACTGGTGGGGGGGGGGACCTACAAAGTAGGACTTGTTTTGGCTACAAAGCACGTACGTTCAGAAGACCCGTGCATTGGATTTTAGAGAAAATTATGATAATATAAAATCTGTATGTATAATATTAATCAATAAATCTATCTATCTATCTATCTATAAATCTATCTATCTTTATTCTATCTAATCATCTAATATTATCTATCTATCTATCTATCTATCAAATCATCTGTCTGTCTCTGTCTTTCTGTCTGTCTCTGTCTGTCTCTCTCTGTCTGTCTCTGTCTGTCTGTCTATCAACTTTTTTGTTCAGAATCACTAATGTACCTTTCCTCCTGACTGACCCTGTATGTGCAGTAATGATTACGGCTGTATATATCAAGTATGGAGATGAATAAAGGAGCGTGAGAACTTGATGAAGGACTATATTGAAAGTAGGCACGTCTGTAACTAAGAACAACAGTTAGAATGAGCTATTAAGTCACCAATCGCGAAGTATTGACACTCGTTGCTTGGTTATGCAGAATCGGTTGTCTTGGTTACACTCTGATGTACCTGACTGCATGACCAACGCACGGTGCATGCCAAAACACAAACGACCTTACAACGACCCTGACTGGCAAACATCCAGGTTCAGGACTTGGCACGGCATGTAGGAAGACAGCTTCTTTATCCATGCCAGCAAGAACCATTTTGGATTCACAGCGAGATTAGGATTCCCCGTATGGGAAAAAAAAAAACTTGTCTTCCGAGACCAGAGTTCAAAAACACTACAAGGTGACTAGGAGGTATTTCATTTCATTTGCATGATTTTCAATGCTATTCCATCAGCTCATGGACCCCGAGATATTTCTGCTGAACCTTGCAGCTAAATAAAATAATAATATTGCCGGGACAATGTTCTAGCTTCGAATCCAGAAAACCTGGGATGTGATTCCCAAAAACATACAAAAAAAATTATGGTTTATTTAATGACGCTCGCAACTGCAGAGGTTATAATATACTGACATGAACCTGTCGCATTTAAGCACACTTAAATGCCATCGACCTGGGCCGGGATCGAACCCGCAACCTCGAGCACAGAAGGCCAGCGATATACAGACTACGCTACCGAGGCCGACCCAAATACGTATAATGTGAATAATATCTCCCATGTCTTTCTTCGGTGTATGCATTAAATACTAGCATAACAGATCACAATTTCAAAATATCTCTTTTTCACAAACTGAAGATTATTCCTGGAGCGCTGTTTGTCGAATGGCTGCAGGGCTTAGGTTTTCTACACTAGAGCGCAGGGCTCAAATTTAGATACATTCAATTAGATTTTATAGTGTAAATATATGTCAATTTTTTTAGATACTTTTGTACTCTTCTCACTGTTTATTTGTATATTTGTTTCTTATCTCACACTATTGCATGTTGTCATTATCGCGGCTAAAGATAAACTCTACAGCCCTGCATTAAATAAATAAATAAAGAAACAAATAAATAAATAAATTAATTAATTAATCCAATTTTTTAGATACTCCGTCTTACACAGCATTGATTTATTTTCATCCATAAAGTGGATCAGCAATATCTATTCATAGACGTTAAAAGAAAAATTCCAGTCATAATCATCTCAACGTCTGAATGAGTTCTGTCATTTGAAAGTGGTGTAAAATAAAACAATAAGTACAACCAACTCATCTTTTTTATTTTGTTATTTAATGACACTGTATCAACTACAAGGTTATTTAGCGTGGATTAAATTGGTGATAGCGAGATGAGGGCGAGAATTCTTCATAGATTACCTGACATTAGCCTTACGGTTGGGGAAACCTCGTAAAAAACCCAACCAGGGACTTTTATCAAAGTGGTAATCGAACCCACACCCGAGCGCAATTTCGGATAGGCAGGCAAACGCCCCACCCGATCGAGCTACGCCAGTGGTTCATCTCATCTTCTCTAAACAGTATTGTTTAAGAGATATGTTAAATATATAATTACAACTACAAACATCAATCCTGAATAGAGTCTTTTGTTTAAGAGGGACGTTAAAGAAATATCACTGATTAAAAATAACTGTGTTTTAATATTATAAAAACTACCTGGCTGATAGCTGATTAGTTTGTCATTGTCCGAAGTCTAGTGAGGTCCAGCGCCATCTTATAGTTTCCTGTTGTGATGGGGTGTATTTATGATTGTGTCGAAAAGGGTGTGTGTTTTGCAATTCAGTTAAGGGTTCAGGATGTGTGTTTTTGTATGTTTGTAAATTTCGTATTCTGGTGAGTCAAGTTTCTGTTTTTTTGGCTGGATGTGTAGTATTTTCATGTCAGTGTCTATGTTGCTGTAGTTGTGATTAGAGTTCGTGATGTGTTCTGCGTGGGGTGGGATGGAGGACAGCGGAATTTTTCATAACAAGGTGGAACAAACACGACAGAGTGAACATCGACGAATATCGAACTTCGCTACACTCGACAAACTTGAACAGAACATAGCACCTGTAGCCCTGTAAGGCACGACGCTAGTTTAAAGCATGAAGGGCTGGAAGAGGACAGCAGAATTTCCATAATATTGGCAAACAAACTTGATAGGCCTCCTCCTGTAAAGCGGACATCGGCAAATATCGAACTTCGCCATCGACAAAATGAACCGAACATAGCGAAATGCTCGACACTAATGCCTAAAGGGATTATGTAGATTGTAAGGGCCCATACTCCATCCCATTCCGTGTAGAAAAATGGGCCCACCCAAGCGGCCTACGTGCAGTTCTTAGCCCGTACCTCTCTATTCAAGGTGGACTAATAGATAGAGGCCTGTTATTGGGTCCGAGGTTTTTGAATAATATTTATGTTTTAAAGTGTAGACCAGGCCTGCAGAACTCGTAAGTAGGGGAAATATGACGTAAGCCTCACTCCACTTCTATTGGGGATGATCGACTTCCGCGTAGAGTTGTTTACATTCTCTGGTCGTCAAAGGTCCATCAGTGGCGGCATGTAATTTTCAAAAAGGATTCTAATAAATTCATTGTTTTTATAATGCGTTATCTCGTTTCAAGTTTTACTATTATGCTAGATTTCCTGTCGGTAGTTTCTTTGAGATTTCTTTGCACCTAACCTGCTTTAGATTTTCGAAAACTTTCCTCCTATCATCACCTATGGAAACATAAATTTATAGAATTTAAGTAATGAAACTTGAAAGTCACTATTAATTTCAATTCAAAATGAACACAACGAATGACGTCCTTAATTTAACAGTATATAAATAAATAATCAATATAATTAACTTACCTGAAAGTTTGTGCATTCCATAATTCTTAATATGGGATTTGTTGAAATGTGGTTTAATATTGAAATGACGAGTAGAAATAAATTGCATGGGACACAGTAAACAAGCAATTCTTTCGTCTTCAACAACAAAATAATCATATTCCCATTTCCTTTGGAAGTAGTATTTCTTCACGGGTTTAGATTTTGTCATGTTCCAGGTCTCTTTAAACTGCAGTACGCTATTGTGTCTGTATTTATTTATTTATGTATTTATTTGTTTATTTGATTAATTAATTAATTAATTAATTTATTTGGCTGGAGTGCGTTACAATGTTGAATGACAGCATTGACATCCGGTCATATAGCTATCACTCACTTATCAACGTACAATTTATTTATCGTCCTATTATTAAAACCAGTTAAACCAGTAATACAAGTTTTGTAAAAACAATAATTAAAACTTTATAATGCACGAAATATCATAATAAATTCTTCAAATAAAGTAATTGGTTTGTTGCCTGGATGCAACATTTCGGACTTATTTCATTTTAGTAGAATACAGAGCACGGAAAGACAAGTTAGGGACTGGACTTAACTTATTTTACACAAAACGTGGATTTAATCGGCTTTACTAGAAATAGGGCGATATATACAGAGGTAGGCCTTCTTACATTATAAGCACACATTTTAAAATTTATTTTACATGTCTTTTAATTTATTTATTTCCCTCATTCATTTTTCTCTTACTTTCTAAAGGTATGTTCCTAAGGATTTTATTATCTGTTTATTTGTAATTCTTGATAGCGTATTGTATACCTGCCGCCGCGAGAATGAATGTTGATGCAGCCGAGCGTAACTAGAACGTCATGACCACACTGATAGAAAAGGTGGGTGGGGTAAGAAAGGGGAGTAAACAGTTGCTCTGAGGAGCTACAGTTCTGCAGGTGTGGTGTAGACCTATTAATTTAACTTGTGGGCCCGGTGAAGTTGAATAGCCCTCAAGGTGAGTCCCGGACGTAAGAAGGTTGAAAACCACTGTCCAACCGATAGCGTCCTTAATACTTGATCAGGTATAGAAGTTCAGACCACATCTCTTCTAAATAATCCACCATTGTTTACTTCCTAATTTAGAGAGTTGAAGTAACGTATCACAAATACAAAACAGTTGTGACATACGATCTAGGTCCTCACAGTAATGTGCCGAATAAGCAGCATACTGACTTTTCCCACCCCTGCTTTTGCGGAAAAAATTACGTATTCACTTCTCGTTTCCAACGAAGCATGTCCCGTACCTCACCCATATGAGAGATCTCGATGTAACAGTGCCCGATGGAAAATATGCTCCATTGGGTTGATTATGTAACTTTCTCTTTTCTGCTGCCAGTCCACCCTTCTTTGTTCCAAATAGCTCCGTACGAACCTTGTCAACACTCACCTTGATCCCGTGATCCTCCCCTTACCGAATGACAGAGTTGCTCAACCTTATAAAGTAAACAATGCATGCATCTAGTAACTTACAGCAGAACTTGTGTTCCACTGTTCACCGCGTGATCATAAATGGGATGCGATCTCTGGCATACGGGCCATATGTGAGACTTAGTGGTGCCATGTATCTCTATACTTGGAGAGACTAGCTGTAGTGTGAATCGATAATGTAGGTGGACGAACTAACCACATATGAATGCTAAAATATTTTTCAGATAAAGTAGTTTTGCAGCTAAAAAAAGTCTTCGCGGCTTGTGAATGTAATAATAATAATAATAATAATAATAATAATAATAATAATAATAATAATAATAATAATACCTATGCACAAAGCTATCAAAAGTTTTATATTTCTTAAAGAAATTAACGACTTGCGTTTTCAAAATTATTTAAGATGTGCCTACTTTTCTTCCTTTCAGTCGATAATCCGATATGCCCTAATTTTCTGGGGAAATGGAACCAAAATTGAAAGCGTCTTGATTTTACAAAAGAAAGCCATTAGAATTTTATGTAAATCAAACTATCTGGAACATTTTCGGCCACTTTTCAGACAATCACGGATTTTAACAATCATGAATTTTAACAATCATGAATTTGTATATATATGATCTAGTACTTTACACTCGACAAAATATCGACAATTACTCATTAGTGGCCAATATAATATATGATCATGAAATTAGAAATATTGAACAAATTGATATTCCATATTGTAGATTACACAAGAGCAACATAAACTTTTTAATTATGAGGATGAAATTATATAATAAGCTCCCAAGTCAATATTATAAATTACCAATCAATAGCTTCAAACTAGATTTTACAATTGGTTATTAAATAATCCTTTTATTCTGTTGCTGAGTTTTTCAACACAAATTTGTATGAATTGTATTTTAATAAATAAGTTTAATTGCAATTTAGTTAGTTTTCTTTAATTTAAAAGTTTCAAATTATTTCATGTTTTCATTGTATTATTTAAATTTTACTGTTTCTTTTATTAGTGTTTTTGTATTTATATGTTTTTCATTATTCTGACGAGCCTATAACTGATAGTAATTAAATTGAATAGAATATGGATGTTTATGAAAATGGCTTTTAAGGAACCCGAAGGCTCATGCGCTCGTTTCATAATTTTCGCCAGCGAGCTTCCTGTAATTAATCCAGTCTTATAGGCGAGTTTCAAATCCATTTTAATATTATGCTCCCATTTATTTCTAACTTGAAATTATTCAGATGTATACATTTTATTTGTATCTGACAAGATCGCCCACCTCAAACTCTGTTCTAGGTCCTAAATTTAGTGAAATACAATGCGTGCAGACTGCGAAAGTATTGATTTTTCCATTTTCAATAATGTCATTGACCTTTTTGTAATCACCTTAAACTTGATATAACCTTGATTATTGAATTCGACATTGAAAAACGAGATGACAAATTGAATTTATTTGAAAATTATTTACAATTTTTGGAACAGCTAATTGTTATAGTAACAGAACATAACCTTTGCGACATTTATTGGTTTATTTCCAGCCTGCATTTAGGTTTTGTTAGTTGTCTTTTGAATTGCATCTCTTCGAGATAATCGATACTTGCGGTTTTATAACGGTACAAAGCTGACTTGTCATTGGCTGAACACCTGTACTTTAATGAGTAGGTGTACTTTAATGACATGCATTAAAGGACTGTTTCTAAAATTCCAGGTGTATTTACTAATTTTGTGCATTTTCGAGCATAAAACATATTTATATGTTTTTTAATGTATTCTGACGAAGCCTAAAACTGTCTGTTATGTCTAATGGCCAAATAAATTGAATAATAATAATAATAATAATAATAATAATAATAATAATAATAATAATAATAATAATGACATGACATCGTGTTTCTAAAAGGCCTTTACAACTTTAAGAGGTGTTGCGCTTTATGCAGTAGACTTACGAAGTTCGTTGATACATTAATTTATACGTAAATAGACCAAATTTTCGTGACGTAGTGCTGTAATATCGAATTCTGCCACCGCGAGTGCCAGTGAGGTGAATTTCAAAACCACTACTTTCATGGGGGCGGAGCATGCTAAGTATGTGATTGTGTTTTAGTTTGAAGAATCGAAGTAAACACCCAGAATTGCAGAATTTGGGGCAATGAAAATCCTCACGTAACTTTGGAACTTGTTTGCGACAGTCCGAAAGTGAATGTCTTTTGTGATGTAAGCAAAGTTAAAGTCTACGGTCCTTTCTTTTTTCAAGAACAAACCATAAACGGTCTCGTTTATCTCGATATATTGGAAAATTTCCTTATCCCACAGATAGAATGCCCGTTTTCCAGGTCGTTGAATTGGCCGAGGTGGGCCGATTGCATGGCCACATCGTTCTCCAGATTTAACACCTCTCGATTTTTTCTTGTGAGGTTTCATTAAAGATAAAGTGTATCATCCACTCTTGCCAGCTAATCTTTCTCAGATTAGAAATCAAAGTGACGCCGAAAATGTTTCAGCGAGTGTGGCAAGAAATTGACTTCAGGTGGGATGTCTGCCGTATGACCAAGATCAGTCATATCGAGCCCTGCTGTCTATTTGAGCTGAAACTTGATGTAACTTGCTAACATATGACACCTGAATCATTTGTATTAGTCTTCACAATATATTTCTGTGTGCTTGCAGAGTTATAAAGTCACTTTAGAAACAGAGTATATATATTCAATTCAATTCAGTTTATTTTGCCATTAGACATTCAGTTTTAGGCTTCGCCAGAATACATTGAAAAAACATATAAATACATTTTAAAAAACACTAATAAAAGAAAGAGTAAAATTTAAATAATACAATGAAAACGTGAAATAATTTGAAACTTTTAAATTGAAGAAAACTAACTAAATTGCAATTAAACTTATTTATTAAAATACAATTTCATACAAATTTGTGTTGAAAAACTCAGCAACAGAATAAAAAGGATTATTTATTAACCAATTGTAAAATCTAGTTTTGAAGCTATTGATTGGTAATTTGTAATATTGACTTGGGAGATTATTATATAATTTCATCCCCATAATTAAAAAGTTTATGTTGCTCTTGTGTAATCTACAATATGGAATATTAATTTGTTCAATATTTCTAATTTCATGATCATGTATATTGGCCACTAATGAGTAATTGTCGATATTTTGTCGGGTGTAAAGTACTAGATCATATATATACAAATTTATGATTGTTAAAATCCGTGATTGTCTGAAAAGTGGCCGACAATGTTCCAGATAGTTTGATTTACATAAAATTCTAATGGCTTTCTTTTCTCTATCATAAAATCAAGACGTCTTCCAATTTTTTCCCTCCGGTTCCATTTCCCCAGAAAATTAGGCCCATCTCAAACGTCATATCCCAATTAATTATCGGCTGAAAGAAAGAAAAGTAGGCTGGATGATAAGAGCTTCTCAACCGAATAATAACACGCATTTCCCATATTTATTCTGCGTTTAATTTCCTCCAGTGTCAATATATATATATATATATATATATATATATATATATATGTGTGTGTGTATATAATGTCATAACTTGAACAAATGAATATGTGGCAGGTTGGCAACCATGTTCATGCGTCAACTGTTTTTTCATTGTAATGTCTTGAAAACAGCCCTCTTCTTGCCGATATGCAGTTGATATGGCAACAGGATGGATCACCACCTCATTTTGGTGTAAGAGTGAGGGACTTCTTGAACCAGTAATTCCATGAATAGATTGGCCATCGTGTTACAACAGAATGGCCACCCAGATCATCATGCAACCTGACTAAATGCGATTTTTCGCTGAGGGGTATCCTGAAAAATGATTTTTTTGCTCAGAAACCGTAGGATCTGCATCAGTTGCGACAGATGATCGAACAGTCATTCGTGAAAATCGATTAAAATTGTGATTTATGTTTTGCATCTATGAATCGGTGTCTAAACGTTCTGAATTATGTATGGAGAAGTGGGGCCTCCATTTTGAACAAAATCTGTGAAGGAATGTTTAGTCAGATGTAAATTGAATGTAATTAAATGTAAGGAAGTGTTTGGGGAAAGCGACTTTTAACTCACTTTTAGAGTGGATTGGGGGAAGATGCCTGACTTTTTCTTTGATTGAAAATTTAAGATACTGTTCACTTAGTTTTGAATTTCATACTGAAATATCAAAGTCTGGAAGGTATTTTGAAACTATATTTTTGGTACAAAACAGAAAACATTAATTACCTTGTTTATAGACACGGGTTTTCTTCTTGCCTGCACTGTAGCCATCTTTCCCCGATAGTCGGGTAAGATGGCAATGCAATTGACACATTGACTGATATATGTATTTTATCTGAACTTGGTTTGATACACGTATGTAACAAAATTGACTTAATATAAAGCTCATGGACACTTTCTCACTCATTTATCACTACTGTACTTAGGAACACAATCATTGCACACACACACACACACACACACACACACACACACACACACACACACACACACACACACACACACACACACATATATATATATATATATAATTTGAACTCGTAATGGAAATTACGGGAAAACGGCTGGACGGATTTTAATAATTAAATGATCCCTCATTTTGAAGCTTGAAACTCGAAGTTTTTCTGAAAAATAGTAGTTTTCAGTGAAATGTCAGTTTTTAAACATAATTTTCCTATTTTCCAAAATCCATCTGTCGTCAGTTTTGAGAACTAGCTAATAGCATTCACGGCCGACTTGATATTCCCTTCGCTTTTTTGTAAAGCAGAAGAGAAGCGAGCATCAAGTCGGCCGTCTTGCATTTCAGAATAAAACAAAACTCATACTACAGTAAACAATATTACACGAAGGCCATGATCTGCAAAATGCTGACATATTTAGAGCTCAAATTAAATTGGTTATTAAAAACTTAACTTGCTAAAAATAATTTAGCCTACGGGTTCGATTCTGTGGTGTGTAATTTTCTGGGTACAGCTGTATTGGATATTAAAAACTACAAAACTTGATGATATGAAAGTGAAACGTTTTGGGGTTATGTAAGTAGATGTAAAGAATAACTTAAATTAGATTTTGAGTTTAACAACTAACCCATGGAATGCTGTATACCGGCTTTCAGATTTATATATTTTACTGAGTGGCGGCTATATAGTATATGTTACTGAAAGCTATTAAACTTACGTAAGATAATAATATTATTAAAAATCAAATATTTTTATAATTATTAATCAAGTGGGGTTGGGTCTTTTTTCATATATTTAATGGCGGTGTGGTGTAGATATTTATATGCGTGGTTCTCTTCAGTATTGGCTCGAGAGAGAGAGTATCTTTCATTGTTATGGAAGCAAATAACTTTCCGAATGTCTGGTATTCTTCATTGAAAATAAATCTGAAAAATGTTTATTTGAACGTCTAATGAACTTAGTTTGCAGCATTTGCTGCACAAGCCATTAGTATGTATTTTATTGCCGTGTGCAAATCTCGTGAAATCACTTTTTCCACACAATGAATTCAATCCAGTACATTTTTTGTCATCATTATTTTTTAGGGGGCGTTTAAGTATACGGTAAGGAATTCCGTATGCTTGCAATGCTCTAAAACAGTTCATACCCTCTGTTATAACATGTTGGAGACTGTCCTCAATTCACTGACTTCTATCAGAGGATCTTACGTAATGTTTACACATTCCCTGCAGTAGAACAAAATAAATAAATAAACTGACAATGCTATTCTTATTATGTTATTTTACGTTTGTGACCAGCCTCATGGGCTAGTGGTCAGAGCTTCTGACTACAGTTCATTAGGTCCCTGGTTCGATTCCCGGGTAGAGCACAGGAATTTTTCCTTAAAGGGGAATGTTCCTGTGTTCGTTCATGATCTGGAAATTAGGTTAGGGTTAGGTTTAAGATCTCTCCTGGCACTTAATAATCATTCTATCTTAATATCATCATCGGGGCAGCGTAACTCCGCCTTCCAGGCGCCCCAACCTCAGAAGTGGGTTACAAATAAGCCATTACCAGGAGAGACCAGAAATGTTAAATGACAACTTGGTAAAATTGCAGGAAAAAAGAACTATTTTACGTTTTTTGGTAATATTTTAAATTTTTATGTTATGCACGGCCTAGAGGTTTTAAGACTTAAAATGCTAACAATGTTAAGCACGGTAGTGTTATGATTAAGTTGCGGATTTATGCCTATATGCCTATTTTAATCTTTAACCTGAAGACGGAAGATTTTAGGTTACATATCCATTTTAAGACGTGAGTATTATATATGCGAATTCTACAGACGTGGACAAATTATTAACAAAATTGACGATTTTTATGATTAATTCTATTTACAAAATTTGACTATTCAATTTAGGCTAAGTTGACAATTTTGCATATTTCTATCATTACAGTAGATAGAAATATGCATAAATTAATATAAATGTGTAGGCTATTCTAAATTGAAGAGTCAAATTTTATATAAAAATATATAATAAAATCTTCAATTTTCCTAATAATTTGTAAATATTATGCAAAATGTCAACTGCAGTCTAAAGTGAAGAGTAAAATTTTGTAAAAATATATAATAAAAATCTTCAGTTGTACTAATAATTTGCAAATATCCAAAATGTCACCTGTAGTCCAAATTGAAGAGTCGAATTTTGAAAAAAATATATTTAAAAAGTCTTCACTTTTGCTAATAATTTGTAAATTTGCGAAAATATCAATTGTAGTCTAAATTGAAAAGTGAAATTTTGTAAAAATATAAAATAAAAATCTTTGATTTTTCTAATAATTTGGAAATACCCAAATATGTCAACTGTAGTCTAAATTGAAGAATCATAGTTTGTAAAAATATATAATAAAAATCTTCAAGTTTGCTAATAATTTGTCCACGTCTGTATAGTGCCACTATAATTGCCGATTCGACTAGTAAATGCCTATTTGCTTATAAATGCCTAAAAGTTGCCTAAATATCCGTATTATATATTATACTTGAATTCACTGACCATTCAATCGGTTATTTTTTGAATCTATAATTTGTTTCTTTTTATCCAGCACAGGGAAGTGATATAGAACTATCGATAATTCTGTGTGTTACGTTTTACTGCCACCAGAGCGCAGAGAAATCGAATAATTTAAAATCAACCAATAAGGAAAAATGTATTTCGAAATCCGCATGAATCATTGTGGTAGTTGACTAGGGTAGTCCTTTTAAACTGTGTATCCGTTTTGTGAGTTTTGTGAATTGAGTATGGAGTTGAGTTTGCTGCTGTAATATGTGAAGTATACCGTGGAGATATGCCGAAGCAAAAGTCATCAGAAGCACTGATTGGAAAATACATTGACATTACTGCGTTCCCACTGGTTTGGTCCCCTGCTGAGATTGGATCTTTGAAGAATTGCCCCATCACTTCATGTGAAGTGGAAGGGAGTTTCTCCCAATTTAAGAACATTCTTACAGATAATAGACATCAGTTCTCATTACAACATTTGGACGAATATTTAGTTATTCACTGCCATAATGACATTCCTATAGAAAGTAGTGTATAATGCTACGCTATGGTCGTGTTAGCCGGTGAGAATTAGAAATTTGTTATTGCATTTTTAAATGCCTATTTTAGTATTTTGAATGCCTATTTTGCCTGCCTATTTCAACTGTTTTAGTGCCTAAAAATCCGCAGCTTGGTAATGATTAATACGTCTGCCTTGCATTGGAGAGGTCTGGGGTTCGATCCCAAGTTATTCTGACTTCGATCTTTCGTCGATTCCTAAGTCTCTGCAGGCGAATGCAGGGACAGAGCCAATTACGTCACTACACTCTTCCTTCCCATTCGCACAATCCTTCATAACGTTATTTCGTTGCCATCTTCTGATCTGCGACAGGCCAGCCATCTACCCGCCATAACTGGTTGAGTGTTCTGCACCCTGAGAAGAATGACTATTAGAGGCAACCGCTGAAAATTGGAAGCGCCTAATAAAAAATACAATCATTGACGGTAGAAAACGTGGGTTGCCGGAAGCGAATAACTTTTGTTATAGGTATGACTTTGACATTGACGGCACTAACGCGAGTTGCAAATTACCGTACTCGTTTTCTGATCACCGTACATGCAAATTCAGTCACGTAGCAGCCGTAAAGTCGTTATTTTCAAATAAGCGTAATTCATTGTAAACGACGGTGTTAATAATGTATAACATTTGTGGAGAATAATGTTGTCACACAAACCAGATAATGACTTGTCAGCTTGAAGTCACGTGTGGTACTCGGTGATTGCTTGCTGGCCTGTGGGCAAATGATGAGTAATTATTTGTGTAGAGTATTTGTAAAAAGGAGTAAATAAAGAAGTTAAGTCACGTGAATTATGTTATTTTTATTCTTAATATTATTATTATTATTATTATTATTATTATTATTATTATTATTATTATTATTATTATTGATTGAGACAGATGAAGATTGGCTAGGTCGAGAGAATTGGAGAAGGAAGATACCGTATCTTTTGGTTGAGGAAACCTGTGGTAACACAGAAAATTTCTTTATAAAGTTGTTATTATTATTATTATTATTATTATTATTATTATTATTATTATTATTATTATTATTATTATTATTATTGACACAGATGAAAACTGGCTAGGTCGAGAGAATTGGAGAAGGAAGATATCTTATCTTTTGGTTGAGGAAACCTGTGGTAACACAGAAAATTTCTTTATAAAATTATTATTATTACTATTATTATTATTATTATTATTATTATTATTATTATTATTATTATTATTATTATTATTATTGAGACAGATGAAGACTGGCTAGGTCGAGAGAATTGGAGAAGGAAGATATATTATCTTTTGGTTGAGGAAACCTGTGGTAACACAAAATTTCTTTATAAAATTATTATTATTATTATTATTATTATTATTATTATTATTATTATTATTATTATTATTATTATTATTATTGAGACAGATGAAGACTGGCTAGGTTGAGAGAATTGGAGAAGGAAGATACTTATCTTTTGGTTGAGGAAACCTGTGGTAACACAGAAAATTTCTTTATAAAGTTGTTGTTATTATTATTATTTATTATTATTATTATTATTATTATTATTATTATTATTATTATTGAGACAGATGAAGACTGGCTAGGTCGAGAGAATTGGAGAAGGAAGATACCGTATCTTTTGGTTGAGGAAACCTGTGGTAACAGAAAATTTCTTTATAAAATTAAATTATTATTATTATTATTATTATTATTATTATTATTATTATTATTATTATTATTATTATTATTATTATTATTGAGACAGATGAAGACTGGCTAGGTCGAGAGAATTGGAGAAGGAAGATACCGTATCATTTGGTTGAGGAAACCTGTGGTAACACAGAAAATTTCTTCATAAAATTATTATTATTATTATTATTATTATTATTATTATTATTATTATTATTGAGACAGATGAAGACTGGCTAGGTCGAGAGAATTGGAGAAGGAAGATACCGTATCATTTGGTTGAGGAAACCTGTGGTAACACAGAAAATTTCTTCATAAAATTATTATTATTATTATTATTATTATTATTATTATTACTAGTATTACTATTACTACTATTACTATTATTACTATTATTATTACTATTGTCATTATACAGGGTGTTTCCGGACTGGTGTTACAAACTTTCAGGGATGATGGGGAAGGGCACATGTATCAATTTGAGATAAAGAACCATGGTCCGGAAATGACTGAGTCGAAAGTTATAAGCAAAAATAGTTGTGTGGAAATGGAATTGTAATTTTGCACTACGTGCCCTCCTTCCCTTAGCCTTTGGAACAGTCGCGAAAAGATGGTATGGGCCGGATGTCTCCTACGTGGGTACTTGCGCCGATACAATCTGTGAGCTTGTCTACTGTTCCCATTGGCTCATCCGTATTCGAAAATCAGGTCTGCTTATTCCGCTCTCGTGTAATCCTCCTTTTCACTAGGACTGATCGACTGGACACTGCAACTTGTACACATACACTGCTGTCTACAGACGTGCATATCAGGACCGACCATGTCCGTTACACATTACGCTATCTGCATTGCTTTAGTGTAGTTTCCTGTCCCCATCCCTCAGACAGCGCACTGAATGGAATACTGTAAGTATGTATGTATGTATGCATTTATTTATTCACACTGCAATGGGTATATACCCGGTGGCAGTGGTAACTAATTACACTCAATAATGACAATAATAAACTTATTAATTAAAAATACAGTTAATAATAATACCAATAATACAAATAATTAATAGTAACAATATTGAATATCCTAAATTAAATGAAGCACGATCACTTAATTTCATTTTTGTTTTGTTACCGATAAGCTGCTATAATTTAATGTGTAACATTTTTACTAAGCCGCCAATGCTTACTTACTATAATAGTCATTTACATGAAAACGATCACTTAAAATAACATTTAAAATAAATCTAATTTGTATCTTATATCTAAGTTTGAACTAAAACCCACGAGTATATGTTCATATCTGCACAAGCACCTTTCCACATTACACTCATTTCGCTGTCAACTCACTCACTGCACTGGAACTACGACACATTTCACTGATGCTATCCTGATTTCACTAACACTTCAAAAACATTTCACTGTTCAAATACTTTGCACTGCCACTATAAACTATAAAGCTTCACTGACAGGAACACGTTTCACTGACACAACACACTTCACTGACACAACACTTCAATAACAAAATATCATTTACATCCTTTACATACTATGTATAATTACCGTCTATTAGCAAAGTCCTTAAGCCTATTTTTAAATACGTTTTTGGTTGTTGGTAAAGCCTTTAGTAAGTCTGCAGGTAAAGCATTCCAGTCCCTGATAGTACGATTGAGAAAAGAAAACTTTCCAGTGTCCGTCCTCTGCCTTCTTTCCCTCAATTTATATGAGTGGTCGTTCCTTGAAGAGTAATTTGGCGGCTGCAACCTATTTTTTATTTCTCTCCAGGCAGGCTCACCTCTGTATGTTTTGAACAGTGCGCATAATCGAATTCGCGTTCTCCTGTCCGTGAGTGTGTCCCATTTTAATGGTGAATTTTTCCGACAACACTTGAGAGTCCGTAGACAACGTAAACAACGTCAGATGAATACAGTATGTATAAGATGTACCGATAAATATAGGGTGTACAGAGGAATACAATTATTTCATTTCCACACAACTATTTTTTCTTGTAACTTTCGACTCAGTCATTTCCGGACCAGGGTTCCTGATCTCAAATTGATACACGTGCCCTTCCCCATCATCCCTGAAAGTTTGTAACGCTAGCCCGGAAACATCCTGTATTACTAATGTATTTATTTGCAGAATTATAATTGGTCTAAGGCTGTTGTCCAGCACACAAAGATTAATAAACAATAGTAAATAATAATAATAATAATAATAATAATAATAATAATAATAATAATAATAATAATAATAAATATTACTGTTATTTATTTATACTGGCAGAGTTAAGGCCTTAGGGTCTTCTCTTACACTCTACCAGGTCATAAAGTACACAAGCCGTGAAATTTAACAAAAAGTGAAAGAACAAAATACTAACATACGAGTATTACAGAATATAACAACGTAAGATTTGGCACTGTAAAATTATTACTATTAGGTTATTATTATTATTATTATTATTATTATTATTGGCCATAAAGGCCAAAATCGACCAGCCGACCTCATGCCAACATTCCTTACCAGAGGTGAACGATCATCCAACCAGTATGATAGTAAGATGTGGTCATCACGATCGTCCTCTCCGTCGTTACATTTGGTTTTTAAAGCCGGATTTCGCTACGTAGCATAACTGCCAAAATTCTTCACGATGTTGAGTGGGTACCGGTGCCATACACTGACCGAAATTTCATGAAAAAATGTCATTCCCGCATGAGGATTCCAACCAACTCGCATTCCGTAACTTTAGTCCTAGACATGATGTCTTAGACCACGACGCTACGACGCGGAATAATAATAATAATAATGATAATAATAATAATAATTATGATAGTAATAATAATAGTTCTAATCATACTAATATCGTTATTATTAAATTATATCAGAATATTACCTCACTAACTCTCGCAATCTATGTACTGTAAAAACATTATAAAGTAAATGGACAGCAATATGAGATAAATGTCGGAATTCAATAATAATCTATGATTGTTTTCTGCAGTATGTTGCTATGCGACGGAATTGAAGTAATCCTGCTGGCATAAGTAACGTCGCGATTTCGTATTTAAATTTATTGACGTGACTAATACCAATATAAGTTGTCCGTGTTTCGCAAGCTCTTCTGAGTACAGGCAGTGAATGTTATTGGCTTGAAGGTCTGCGAGCGATGCGATGACCCAGGTTACGCTGTATGCTTGCTTCAATGTGTTCGACGTAGTTCTTATTCTTCTTAGGTTTTACTCTTTTGTGAGAACTTTTACATCTGTTTTGTTGGATAATTGTTATCCCAGACTATACAGGCGTTACGAGATTCCTATGGAATATCCAACTGTACCAAACTACTACTACTACAACTACTACTACTACTACTACTACTACTACTTTACTTGTTGTTGTTGTTACTCTTCTTCTTCTTCTTCTTCTTCTTTACTACTACTCTACTCTGTGTTAATGTCAACTACTACTACTACTACTTCATTACTACTACTACTACTACTACTACTACTACTACTACTACTACTTGTTCTTGTTCTTCTTCTTGATTTCTGTGTTAATGTCAACTAAGGATTTCAGTGACCAAATTATAATAATAATTATTGTCGTGCAGATATTTGCAATGGAAATTTATTGACCAAATTATAATATTTATTGCAGGTATACTGGGACATCATTTTATTTTTGCTTACATTTCTAATATTAACCTGGCTATACCTTTGGATCAACGATTAAGAACCGGAAACACCGTTTGCTACCCCCTTCCACGACTGGAGGTCGATGATACTGGCGTAATATACAAACAAATCACTTTACTAGGGAGTACACATCTGTGGAATAACGGTCAGCGCGTCTGGCTGCGAAACCAGGTGGCCCGGGTTTGAATCCCGGTCGGGGCAAGTTACCTGGTTGAGGTTTTTTCCGGGGTTTTCCCTCAACCCAATATGAGCAAATGCTGGGTAACTTTCGGTGTTGGATCCCGGACTCATTTCACCGGCATTATCACCTTCATATCATTCAGACGCTAAATAACCTAGATGTTGATACAGCGTCGTAAAATAACCCCCCCCCCAAAAAAAAAAACTTTATTAGGTATAGGACGGAAGAAAAATAATTCATCCATTTACGTAAACTAGGAAATATCGCGATTTTAAGTTTCATAATTTTCATTAGGTTTTTGTTTAGGCCTAATCAAAATACAGTACAGTATTAACAATGAGTGTTTTTACTCACGAACTGAGCTGTCCATGAGGACGTATTCATTATGCAGTGTATATTATACTTTCTACAGCACATTAGCGTACAATATAGAGAATGAAGTTAAATTGAAAAATAATCATAATATGGATATTCAAACACATTTTTGAAAATGGTGGCCGTTCATTTCTATACAGGCTTCAGTTCTAATGTGCATATTATCGCACTATAGACTATTGTACGTAATTCCAATTACCAGGTTCGTACTTCGTATCAGTAACTCATGTTGAAATAATTCTGTACCTACTCTATAAAAGAGACCTTACGTACTGTAAATTCAATCTTCACTTCTGTCCGATCCGAAAAGATAAAATTACTCAGACATGCTATGTACTGTCCGTCCAAGTGGTTAAGTTGGGGAAATCGGGATGCGACGTAGGCAAATGGAAAATGATGCAATATTGAAAGCTCTTTCGTCACGGGAAACACGAACATATTTTTGGAACGTACTGTTTACTATGACCGTAAGGATACTATGACTGTATATGCGGTCTTGGATCTGTGTGGAAGACGGTTGAACTTCATTAGTAGAAGGGGTGGAAGTGAAGTACATTCAAAAACTCAGGTACAATAAAAATTGTACAATACTTTCGGTGTTGGATCCCGGACTCATTTCACCGGCATTATCACCTTCATATCATTCAGACGCTAAATAACCTAGATGTTGATACAGCGTCGTAAAATAACCCCCCCCCCCAAAAAAAACTTTACTAGGTATAGGAAGGAAGAAAAGTAGTTCATCCATTTACGTAAACTAGGAAATATCGCGATTTTGAGCTTCATAATTTTCATTAGGTTTTTGTTTAGGCCTAATCAAAATACAGTACAGTATTAACAATGAGTGTTTTTACTCACGAACTGAGCTGTCCATGAGGACGTATTCATTATGCAGTGTATATTATACTTTCTACAGCACATTAGCGTACACTATAGAGAATGAGGTTAAATTGAAAAATAATCATAATATGGATATTCAAACACATTTTTTAAAATGGTGGCCGTTCATTTCTATACAGGCTTCAGTTCTAATGTGCATATTATCGCACTATAGACTATTGTACGTAATTCCAATTACCAGGTTCGTACTTCGTATCAGTAACTCATGTTGAAATAATTCTGTACCTACTCTATAAAAGAGACCTTACGTACTGTAAATTCAATCTTCACTTCTGTCCGATCCGAAAAGATAAAATTACTCAGACATGCTATGTACTGTCCGTCCAAGTGGTTAAGTTGGGGAAATCGGGATGCGACGTAGGCAAATGGAAAATGATGCAATATTGAAAGCTCTTTCGTCACGGGAAACGCGAACATATTTTTGGAACGTACTGTTTACTATGACCGTAAGGCTACTATGACTGTATATGCGGTCTTGGATCTGTGTGGAAGACGGTTGAACTTCATTAGTAGAAGGGGTGGGAGTGAAGTACATTAAAAAACTCAGGTACAATAAAAATTGAAGTAAAAATAAAATGACGTCCCTGTATAAAATATACAAGGTGATTCATGAGGATTTACCGTCACTTACAGAGTATATTTCCGAAGACATTCTGAGCAAAAACTGTCACATGAACATTTGTCCTAATGTCAATATTTTCAGAGTTAAACTAATTTAAAGTTTGTAAAATATATTTATTCTTGAGTTTTAAAGGTAAAAGAATATTACAGATAAAGAATGAACTATCCAGGAGTATCATTTTTTTAATTAGCTAGTATTCTGAAGCTAAAAATGTGTTGTGAATTCCATAGTTGCTTCGTACAGATTTTTTTTCGATTTTTAACTACAAAATTAAATTTTCGTACGCATTTATCACAACAATTGTTACAAATCACCCCAGTCTTGTAAATTCTTTAAGACTGTACATTAAGATGCATAATTATACTGTAAAGAGTCAAGTTCCTGAAGTCGTATGTTGTGTAACAGTTTTTGTGATAATTATGTAATAATGATGTCATTTTTAGTTAAAAGTTGAAAAACATAATCTGTTGAAAGCAATTAGCAACACATTTTCAGCTTCAGAATATTAGCCAATTAAAGAAATTATAGCGTCTTTCTGAATAGTTCATTCCCTAATTGAAGGGTTCAGAGCCATATTGGGCCAAGCGCCATTTATTAAAAACGGAGAAAGCAAGGATTAAGTTATTGCTATCAACGGACGCTTAAAACGGGCTCTTGTTCTTGACCCTACTATCCATTTCGAAAGAAATCTAAATCAGGCCACCGAAGTTGATATTGAGAAGAAGTCCATATATGAACCTTGTCTGCCGTATCTTTCTCAAAAGTACAACGTCCCTCTTAAACAATGGTCTGTCATTGGTTTGCTGTTTGGCAGTAGAGGTTCAATTACAAAATTCACATGGAATTATCTTAAGGAACTTCACATTCCTTTTGATTATGTAATGTCTATTCTTATAAATATTATCAAGGATTCTCTTCAAATATTACATCATCATCTCTATTTCAATTAATCAACTTATATTTGCCTTCAAAAATTAACTTTCTTTTTTCTTTAATGTATCACATCACATTATATTGTACATGTTTATTGTATTCAGGATCCTTGTGGTCACTCAAATTCTTTGAGCTGATGTCTATAATTTAGAAATTTATTTAAGTAAATAGCGTAGTTTAATGAAGATTTATATATCATACAGTTTTAATGTATATACTTTATATTACTTGCTGTATATTTCCATTGAATTACGGTAATAACTTCATTTTAAGCCTTGTTTTCTACGGTTTTAGTAAATGGCGCTTGGCCCACTATGGTTCTGAACCCTTCATTTTGTAAAATTCTTCTATCCTTAAAACTAAAGAAAAAAAGAATTTTTTTGAACAACTTCAGATTAGTGTAATTCTAAACGTAAGCTATTGAGAATAGGATCCATGTCTATATGACATTTGTTGCTCAAAATCTCTTCGGGAATATGCTCCGTAAGTACGGTAACCCCTCGTGAATCACCTGTATAATATGTGATATTGCGAAGTAGCGATCATTAGCCTATACAGTGAAACCTCCCATTTACTGACATCGAAGGGACGTAGCAATCTGTCCGCATCTGGGAGGTGTCCTTTATTGGGAGGGAGGCTCCGCAATCTAACAGTAAATTTATAATATGCATTATGTATCCCTTCACGCTTTAAATGAAATGTATTACTGTAGTTTAATTCTAAATACAGTCTACTGTAGTACAGTAATTCTTTGCAACTTTGAACTGCAGTAGATAAGACCGAAAAAGAAAAATACAGTACTGTGCCATGCAATTTTATTTTAGGTCTACAGTTATGCAGTACTGTAATTTACAGTTTTCAACTTAACCTTCACATTCAGATACCATGTCTCTCGAAACAGTAGAACTGATTCTACTATTCCTATCATGTGTCGAATACAATTTCACGATAGCGGAAACCTTGGATCTATCAGACAAGTTAAATTTTATGACTTTTTTATCCATCCGCTTCCAGGTAACAAGGGGTAGCTGGATGGGCTAGTGGTAGGCTACGAGAACGTTATTGTCTTTTTCTCATGTTAAGAAATTTCTGTACTAAATTTTTCATTTTTGTAACACATTAGGTTTTCAAATCCAAGTTCTGTCCGCAGTCAAGAAGTAAAGCAAGCTTTAGAACTGTGAAACAGCTGTCCGTGTCCGTGTCTGAGAGTGTCCGTAAACGAGAATTAAATTTTTTATTATTTCTATATTATCTCAGTTGGGACATAAAAATCTGTCCGTATATGAGGAGTGTCCGTATCTTGGAGGTGTCCGTAATTAGAAGTTCCACTGTATTGACCTTTGGGGCTGTGAAGTTCTAAGGTTCAACGTTTGCGCCTTTAGTAGAACATTATTTGTACATTTGTAGCCAATATCATAAGTTACTTGGTACAAAAGTGGCATAACGAGCTTGGCAGCATGTGGTAGTGAACGACTGAATGTGTTTTCTCTCCCAGGGACAGGCAGCACGTTGCAGAACCCTGGGGACATCCTGCTTGATTGACAACGCACTCAGTATAGCTCCTTTCCCCGCTCTCTCCTGACGCCCTAACTCAAAGATGTGTTCAGTCGTTTGTAACCGCACCCTCTGGACTCCGGCCAGGACGTTCCGACGGATGCTCAGAATTCCTAGGTGAGAACTCCGTAATTTGATCCAGTACAATATATACTTGGCGGTTAAGGATTTTACAGTAGAGTGGTCATGATTTTTCCACCTCTACTGGTATAATAAATGGCCGTCCTAATCTCTGCAATCATAGAGAAGTGAGAATTATTATACTGTTTAGCTGTGAACACTTATAAGTTGAGAATTCATGTCCCCTGCAAGTTTTCCAGTCAGTTTTTCCAAATTTTTTCCCAACATTAGGAATTCTCAACATAACTGACAAGGAGAGGACACGCTCTGTATATCACCGAATGGAATAAGATTGTGTGAGATGAAAGTACAAGACGTACTGTTTAAAGTCATACCTGGTATGGGTGGCCAATGACCCCTCGTTTTGGAAATATTGGCTATTGTTCGTGACATATTTCCGTTAGGTGCTCAATAGGGAAGCATTAGACTGTGCAACAGCGTAGCCCATATGGTTGGATGCTGAGTTGTTATTCAGGCAACCTAAGTTGGAATCTTAACTGGTCCTATTTTTTTTCTTTTAATAATGATTAAGATTGTGATCACAGTAATCTATTTACATACCTATATCATATTTCTCAATGTATTGAACGCTTAATCATGTTTTAAACAAATTATAATTAGCTAACATTGTATTGTAAAGGATAAACAATGAAATATTGCTCACGTAGGCAGGTAAGATGTGTCACTGTGTCTGTTCTATTTCTGTAGCAGCTATTCCACTTCATTGTGTTCCGATTCATTATGATAAATGTCATAAAAACACACAAAACATACATATTTCCTGCACCATGCACAGCAAATGAAAGAAGGTTGTCCACAATCATACACATTTTTCCGCACTTCTGCTGCGAAACAGATCCTTCACATTCACAAACACTTCTCATTCGTTTATTAATTTTGATGCATACCACGCATATTTCAACATGGCTTTGAATATAGGAACTGACAACTGAAAGTGAATAAAAAAAATTTAAAAAATTAATAATAATAACAATAATATAATAATAATAATAATAATATTATTATTATTATTATTATTATTATTATTATTATCAAGCTTTAAAAATGAGAAGGCATTAGGATTCGAACTCAAGTTGCCTGGATGACAACTCAGCATACAACCATATAGGCTACGCCGTTACACAGTCTAATATTTTCCTATGAGACACCTAACGGAAGTATGTCACAAACAATAGCCAATATTTTCAAAACGAGGGGTCATTGGCCACCCATACCAGGTATGACTTTAAATAGTACGTCTTATACTTTCATGTCACAAAATCTTATTTAATTCTGTGATATACAGAGCGTGTCCTCTCCTTGTGAGTTCCAATGTTCATTTTCCCCACTCATTCTCCCCTGTCCTCTTTTCCCATTTCATTTGTCTCAATCCTTTTTTCCAATTTACCTTTCCTAAACCGCTTTTCCGAGTACGTTCTTCCCACGACAGTCTATTTGCCCCTCTGTTAAACGTTTTCACGATAGTGAACGGTATTTTTTGAATTATTAATAATTTTGTGTAAATTTACTACCAGTGTCTTGACCGAAATGGTAAATTCTCGGTGTAGGAAAAGACTTTTACATTAATTTATACAGTGAAACCTGTTCAAATCGGAACCTGAATAATCCGGAATCCTGTCTATTTCGGAACAATTTATTGGTTCCGGCAAAATTCGTATGTATTATGTGTAATTTTTTCTGAATAAAACGGAAACTGTCCAACGCGGAAACGGAAACTGTCTGCTACTGTTCAAAACGGAAATAATATTTTCGACACACTACTGTATAATGTAAACTATATTTTGAAACAGTATGTGCTTTCAAGGAATGTACGAAATACGTAGGTCACTAAGATAAAAACAAGATTTGAGAGTGGATTCTTCTTGCCCTTTTAAAGATCATGCCAATTTCTGGATCTATTCTGCAATGCAAACTCTTGAACTGGAAAAGGAATTAGATAATCCAGAATTCAAGGCTTCTAATGAATGGTTCCTAGTCCAATTAAATAATACAGTACAGTATTATAGTATAAGGTTATATATTAAATTTAGTGTAATTAATAAACTTTATAGTGTTTAATGAGCAAGTTACGTTACAATTTATACAGGAAATGAGATTTTCATCAAGATCATTCACCAATTAAATAAGCGGCAGGAAGCTGATTTAATGTGTCTAGTGTTAAACGGAATATTTTGTAATTCCTACAATTTGTGGCATGCCATTTTGTTTTTCATTTATACAAATTATAAAATATTCAATTTTAACTTCACACCTGAATAACACGGAAACCTGTCCACAACGGAAAACAAATTAGGACCATGTCACTTCCGTCTTGAACAGGTTTCACTGTATTACAAATACAGGATTTCCGAAAAAGTATGACAACATTTTGTGCTTTGATAACTTTTAATTGTATTCAGCTAGGAAGTTGAGTTTGTTACAAATATTTTCACACAATATGTAAGCTTTTCACCTTTGTTAATAAGTTTATATGTGGGCACCATTTATAGCGCGTCACACATTTAAACGATATTCTATTTCTGTCCACGTCCGCTGAATCATGTCCTGTGTGACGGTAGCAACAACTTCCACTATCCTTCTTCGCAAATGGTTTAAATCACGAACATTCACAGCATAAACGATGTTCTTGATATGACCCCAGAAAAAAAATCCAGCGGGGTGAGATCTGGACTTCGGGATGGCCAGGAAATAGGTCCTGCTCTACCAATCCACTGATCAGGAAATTTTTCGTTCAACACATTTGTGACCTCCTAGTTTAAAGTGTGGCGGTTCTCCATCTTGCTGAAAAACAACCTGGCCGTCATGTGTATCAATTTGTGAAAAATTCAAAAAGCACTGCCACTCTAAACGTGGACAGAAACAGAATATCGTTTTAATGTATGCCCCGCTACAAATGGTGCCCATATAGAAACTTATTAACAAAGATAAAAAAAAACTTACATACTGTGTGAGAATATTTTTAACAAAGTCAACTTCCTAGCTGAATATAATTAAAAGTTATCAAAGCACAAAATGTTTTCATTCTTTTTCGGAAACCCAGTATTATGAAAACCATAACCTTAGAGACACACCCATAACTTGCGGAACCGAGGATAAGTAATCATCGAATAAGGCATTTTGAACGTTGTTGAGAAATATGAGAAGTACAGAGAAAAAAGCAAAAAAATTTAATATATTTAAGAGCAATTTTAGTTTTTGAATATGATAATGTACCATACATAATTTTATTGGAACTTGAATAAATAAATTTAAATTCGTGTAATGTGTAGGCCTAATGTATAAATAATTACCACTAACAAATAGATAATTACATCTTTGAAAAATTAATTTTGAATATTTTGAAAAAATAAAAAAAAATTGAGAAAAGTAAAATTTGAAAAAATGTTTGGAGTTTGGAAATATGGACTGAAAAATGGATCGTAATGTATAGGCCTAATATATAAATAATTACCACTAATAAATAGATAATTACATCTTTAAAAAATTAATTTTGAATATTTTGAAAAAATAAAAAAATTGGGAAAAGTAAAATTAAAAGAAGAAGTGTTTAGGGTTTGGAAAGATGTAATGAGAAATGGATCGTAATGTATAGACCTAATGTATAAATAATTACCATTAATAAATAGATAATTACATATTTAAAAAAATTAATTTTGAATATTTTGAAAAAAAAAATAAAAATTTGGGAAAAGTAAAATTTGAAAAAATGTTTGGGATTTAGAAAGATGGAATGAGAAATGGATAAGTTGGGAAAATGTGGCATTTAGTAGTATTTTCTTTGGAAAACGGCAATTATGTCTTATTTTAGATTAACACATACCTACCAAAATATGTGAAGTTCGCCTGATTTTCTGAATACCATCTGGCAACACTGAATCACGTGTACAAACCGCCGTTGACAATTAATTCAGTTCCTCGCAGGGATGCGGTTGTATGTCCGTTTTGTGTAAGACGAGGAAACCACAATAAAATGAGTCATTGTTATATAATTACATTACGAAACAAAAAGTTTTGCTATCGAGCAATAAAATACACGACCTTTGAGACTGCTCAGTTGCGAAGATACACACACATTGGCCACATGAATTACTCACGCCATTCCCATACATTCTGTACTAGGAAGTGACTGGCTCACAATGAGACACATCGGATTCTTCATCACCAGGACCTTAATCTGTACCACAAACTTTATTTCCGTTACTATCATCGTGGTCATCATCTGAACCACCACCACCACTATCACCATTACCACTACACCAAGATCACTACTACAATGACTGAAGCCATCATCAATTGAATCACCATCACAACTACCATAACTGTCTCCACTACCACTGAATTCAAAACCCATCTGCCGGTTGACTACTAGGATTAATTCCCGGTTTTTCTTAACTGTAAGATGAATATCAGGTAATCCTTGGCGAATCCTTCGATTCATCTCTATACATCTTATCTCTATGTCTGTAATTCCATCGACGCTACATAACGTCACAGTTGATGCAGCATTGTTAAATAATTCATAAAAATATAAGTTAGAGAAGGACTTAATATACAGGATGATTCATAAATACATGTAAAAACTTTGTGAGTGTAATGTAGAGGTAAAACTAAAACTAAAATGTTTTATATAACTTTTCCCGCAAATCTTACTTTCAGAGTTATGAAGCAAAATGTCCTATCTTGCTAGGTATCAAAAACATGGACCAATAAGGTCTTAGGATGTTTAATGCTCGCCTACACAGACCTGATCGAACCTTCCTCCTTCAGTGTTTCCCGGTCAAAACAAGTCACTCAACTGAGTGCGCTCCTAGTATAATGGCAGTTGACACTAGACTTATACGTAAATATACATGCCTAACTTGGAGTCAGGCCACAAAGGGAAACACTGAAGGAGGAAGGTTCGATCCGGTGCTGTGGATTGAATTCGGCGTAGCTCACTGGTGAGAGCGCTTGGTACGTAGAACCAAGGACCCGGGTTCGATCCCCAGCGCCGGATCGAATTTTTCTCCTCAAATATTAATTATCAACATTACGGAGATTATTCTGTAAGACAAATTAATAAAATCCATAATATTTATGAATCACTCTATGAATCACCCTGTATTCAACCTGGTCAAAAAATAGGAATTTACAGGAAGAGACAAAAGCTCCGAAAGTTATGAGAGGCCAGACTACAGTAAGGAAGGTAAAGTTGTGGGTAGACCGAGGAAAATGTGAAAGCGGAACAAACCAATATTGATATACTATGATGATTATGATGATGATGATGATGATGATGATGATGATGATGATGATGAAAATTCTGCAACAACCTTATTCACTCCATCACCACTACCACACATCATTTTCCCAAACATCGGTATTACCTACGATGAAACTTCGAGTAAGTTGATCTTGACACTTCAGAAAATCAGGAGAACTTCCCTTTTTTGGAATACTTTAAGGGGAGACTTCACTGAAAAAAAGTGAAAACTTTCCAAAAATATTGTAGGTATTGACTATTTCACTTCTTTATGTATATTTGCATACCCCAAATGGATTTAGTTCCTTTCTGATTACAAATATGTTTAATTTTTTTTTAATTATGGTTGTAAGGGAGCTTGGCATTTAAAGAGCTGTCAAAATAATTTTTTTTAATTAAAGAATTTTTTTACAAATTTCTGATTACAAATCTAGTAACTTTTTGTTCTAAAGTTGGCTCCGTGAAGTTACTAGATAATAAGAGCAGAGGAGAATTTTAATTTATATAAATATTCATTTTATTTTCAAATCCATTTTTCCGTAAGTTTATTTTTCTTGATTCAACACCTACTTTTTTATTCCAAATATTAATCAATCTGGATGAAAATTTTACTGCAAGTATTTATGAGGTAGCTGCAGCAAAAGATTTAATCCCCCATAGGACAGACGTTGGACATTTTTCACCCCTCTTTCCCCTTATATTTTTATAGGGTGACCAATACATGGAGTTAATATTCAAAAAGCAAATTTGTTAAAATGATGAATAAAAAAGTTTTTTTAAGTTATTTTTGGACAATATTTAAGGGGTTTCATACAGTAACAAAATATTAAATAATTTGACTACCACTTCATGTATTTTTTCAAACTTTGCACACTTATTCTACTTGATTTTAGCTTCAATATCTAGTAATCATGAATATGTTTGAAAGTTTGAATTTCTCAAGAAAAAAATTCTTACAAAAACATGATTTAATCTGAACTGAGAAAATAATAGTCATTTTGGGTGCTATTCATAGACATTTCGCAGCACGCGCTACGAGCGTACTAAGCTAGCCCCGGCTATCCACTGGTTACTTGTACAGAATTCAAATCATATCCTATCGCTAACACTGGTTTATGAATACGAAAAACGCTGATCATCCACCGGAAGCCCGCGCTAAAAATGTCTATGAATACGGCCCTAACTATTTATTTCCTTAAATCTGAGATCATAATCTAAAGATTAATCCTCAGTGAACATCACAGCTGACGTCATACTAAATTTATAGATTTTTAAATTTGCATTAAAAAGATATTGTTTGTTTTTCAATGCATTTTACTAGAAAATTGCTCATTTTTTTCCATTAAAATTTAACCTTTGTGGTTCAACCTATATAAATTATTACAAAGGATAAGTGTATAAAATTTCAATGAAATCAAACAGTTCTTGAGGTATCAGGTTTTTTGTACCGAAAAATGTAATTAACAGGAAATTGAGTCTAAAGTTGGGACATGCTTGTACTTACATCTTGTACTAAAAAGCACCTGCTGCTTATATTACACCCTCCCTGTCAAAATTTAGCTGACAATTTGAAAATATATACAGAAAAATATACTCTATCGATTGAGAAAATAAAATAATTTTTTTTTTTCACGATTCTTACTGTACGAGTATAACATCCCTTAATTTGTTTTACGTCATATTCCCAGGTTTTTATGCCATATTTTGAATTTTTGCAAGCATAAGTGCATGTATATTTTCAGAGATTTTAGGTTATAGAATTCCGAGCCTTAGTCATCACTATCAAAAAGGTTCATAATAGTACGTTATGCAACGAGCCTATAATGGTAGTAATTAAGACGCAAGTATGATTGTTTATGAAACGAGCGCAAGCGAGTTTCATAATTTTCATACGAGCGTCTTAATTACCATTATAGGCAAGTTTCATACGACTTTTTATGCTCGACCATATTTCTAACTTAAAGTATTCAAAATTATGGTTATGTGCGAACTGACCTGAGTTGTGAGATGTGCGCAGACGCGAAAGTATTGATTTTTTCCGAGGCCGAATTTCATTGACCTTGGCACAGAATAAGATGAAGATTACTCTGGTATAACGTGAAAATTGATTTAGAATTGAAAAACGAGATGACAAATTGAATTTATTTGAATATTATTTACAATTAACTCTAATTATTATAGTAACAGAACATAACCTTCTGCGACAGTATTGGATTTCCAGCCTCCGTGACTTTTCGCTAATTCTCTTTCGATTGCATATCCGAGAATAATCGATACTTGTCATTGGTTTTATAACGGTACAAAGCTGACTTGTCATTGGCTGAACACCTGTAAGCTGACTTGTCATTGGCTGAACACCTGTACTTTAATGAGTAGGTGTACTTTAATGACATGCATTAAAGGACTGCTACCAGGTGTATAATTACTACATTTCGGCATGGTCGAGCATAAAAGTACAATTGCCATCACTAGCACAACTGTCATCAACATAACATTTCCCATTTTGGTCTGTGGTTGCCGGTTTTTCGCTTCCTAATTTCAATACTACTGACTGTATGAAAATTGTTCTCTTTGCTTTACCCGCTAATTCCATATAAAATCATAAAATTCAGTTTGTAGAATCCAGGGGAAACAACTTCTCCAGGTTTTTCCGTTGAGATGCCTTTCGTAAGTGTTGTGTGCACCGAGTATGGTTAAAATCTCTTCACTATTTAAAGAACCATAGCAGCTTAACTATTTCGTAAGACCATAAGAGCAGCAATGTGTAGTTTATTACCATGGCAACCTCGTGTTTCTTTAAAGATAGTTTTGTGGCCGTTCATACTGGGTGAATCAAGATCGCACGAGAAGTAGAGCCCACATGTTTGCATGATTTCGTCGTGGTTTTGTTTGCTGCTAGCATTCCAGCACTTGTATTTAATCTACAGTTTTGATCTTACGTTCTTTGCCTTGGAGCAAAATAGAAACTTCAAGGATAATATATGCAGGTCTACATGCGCAACAGACTCGATTTTCAACACTTTCTGATGAATATTACAGCAAAGGATATGTGGCGAGCATTACTTAGAAAAGGCTGCAGTCATTTACTGTACTTAGCTGAAAATGCAGTTGCTTACCGCAGAAACAATTGCTATTTTTAGCTTACTAAGTGAAATTTAAATGAATGAACTGCATTTATTAAAAATTATCATGTGTTGGCTTATTGATACTATTCCATAATAATTGAAAATCTTGCTCTTGCCGCTTTTCTATCAATAATTTAAAACGATTCTACACTATATGGAGTATGTTTCACCAACATTTTGTTAACATAGCTATAAAACTGAAGAGTTGTAGGGATTTTTGTAACACCACGTTGACTAAGCTGATAATATATAAACAGCTGATTACACCATGCATGTCCTCACTGAGGCTGGTATTCATGGTCGACACTTTATATCACCACTTTGCAAAGTGACACTTTTGACGAAAGTGGCTCTTTCATATTAGTGGTATTCATAGACGATTGAAGAAGTGCACTTCACAAAGTGTCACTTTATGCCAGCAAAGTGTAGAGTTACAATTTGGTTGCTAACAGAAGTCCCACAATGCCTTTCAAAACAAGTGAACAAACAATAACAAATTAATGTGTAAACCACTGATTACAATGCTCGTGATTTGAGTTGGGAGCCTAATTGATCGCGCGAGGAAGAAAATATATATTTAAAGTTGTTTTATTTCATTTTCTAGTTTTTGTTGCCTATAGTTTAGGTTATTTCAGTCAGTTCAGATATATAATATTTTATTAGATAGGTAGTGATACTGCTGGTGAAATTAGGTTAGGTTTTGTACAGTACATAGCTGATCCATTGATTTATATAGTTAGATTAGGTTTTGTACATATCTTTTTCATTGATTTATATCGTTAAATTAGGTTTTGTATGTATCCGTTCCACTGATTTATATAGTTAGGTTAGATTTTGTACATATCGTCTATTTGTGTATATAGTTAGGTTAAGTTGGACTGAGTAGATTGTTTTGTGTACATATATATATATATTTTTTTATATATATATATATTTTTTTTCATTTATATCGTTAGGTTAGGTTTTATACGTATCTCCTTCATTGATATATCGTTTTATTCCCTTTATTTTCATTTTTGTCTTTTTCGTGAATAGTGAATAGAAGTCAAAAGAATGAAATAAACACATTTCTACTGCTATTATTATTATTATTATTATTATTATTATTATTATTATTATTATTATTATTATTATCATCTCTCTCTCTCGTTTCCATTATTGCCTGCTCTTCAGGAATATTTTGAATGCCAAATTTTTCTACAATGCAAAATAAAATAGATCTCATGATATGAGATCTCTTTTCATGGTGAGGTTATGACTGCACATGAACTAGAGATAGTATCTCAGGAGAATTAGCCATATCAGATGTATTGCTTACCGCCATGAAAAAATATATTATCAAAACAGTAATGATTATATCGACATCAAGATAAATCTTATCTCAAAATACAGGTAGTCAACAAAAATCAAAATCATTTTAAACCCAATATTATTATGGAATCTGCTTAGAAAGCAGGCACGTGAGGTCTCTCAATGCTAATTTAAGATAGTTACGCCTACATGAGATTGAAGTTAGTTTAATATTATTTAAGTTAAAAAAATCGTTTCAGTAATAAAAAATAGGTTATATAGGCATATCTACCTACATATCACTTCATCGAATTGAGGTTATAAATATACGAATGTTACTACAGAAATACCTGAACTATAATATTATAGATATTAATGTATGGTACATATCTGTAACATAGAATTTTAATGCAGTCAATAACTGTATTATTGGAGGCACTGGCAAACCTCTATGATTCGTTTTTGTCAACCGGTCAACGAAAAGATGAGCAATCTCAGTAAGTTTTTTTTTTATCAAATCAGAACCGTTTTTTTTTTAATTCTGTATCATTATAAAATTCCACGATTGTCTTTAGGCCTATCCCTAATGTAGCGATGTCGTACATTGTTCGCTAATTGTGCCACCTCTTCCGCACATTCTAATAAATAATTCGATAACTTCCAAGACGTCCGCCAAGTGATACTTTCGGCTCAAAGTGTGGTCGGAAGTACACTTTCATCCAAAGTGTTCCTTTGCACCGAAGTGTCGACTGTGCAACGGAAAAGTGTTACTTTACGTCTTCCAAAGGACACTTTAATCGAAAGTGTTGACTATGAATACCAACCTGACTGTTAGAACAGGTTGAAGTGTGTTTGTAGAACAATTTACAATCTTAAAATAAACAGTCGTCTACAATCAAGTCCGCTGAGGCGGCTGAGTGGTCGGTCTGACATTCAGTCTGTCACGCAGGGGCCCGGGTTCGAGTCCCGGTCAGCCCTGGAATTTTTCATTGACTGTAACACTTTTACTACGTCATACTACTTTTGACCAATAAAATAGTACAAAAGAACATCTTTCAAGCAATCATGGCTGCTTATCGCACAATTTTATCGCTTCCCTAGCATTTGTTTAATTTTATCGCTTCCCTAGCATTTGTTTGTTTTTGGTTCGATCCCCGCTTGGGCTGATATCTGGTTGGGTTTTTTCCGAGGTTTTCCCCAACCGTAAGGTGAATGCCAGGTAATCTATGGCGAATCCTCGGCCTCATCTCGCCAAATACCATCTCGCTATCACCAATTTCATCGACGCTACATAACCTATTAGTTGATACAGCGTCGTTAAATAACCCACTAAAAAAACCCACAATTTTATTAACAAAGAAATTGTCTTCATTTCTTAGATCGGTTATTTTCTCAAAAAAAGAATTTTTTTAACTGAGGTCGTTTTTCCACCAAGCTCCTCAACTGTCAAATTAGAAACCTTGTCAGTCCTGTTTGATAATCGTCTTGTTTGTAGGTATGGGAGGTTTTTCCAGCTTTTCCAGTTTTACCCTTAAAACGGAACGTTACTAAATCATCTTTTTGAAACGCTCCTTCAAATGTCGTACAGTCCGTTTGGGAAAATAAAGTGACAATTTCTTAGCATGTGGTTTTCAACCCACCTTCTCTCGCTGTACCTTCCTTCACGGTCAATAGCAATAAATGGAAAGTCCAGCAGCTTATTCCTAGAACCAATATACGCACTACATCACCATCCATTGCCATAACTTCATCTTATAATTATGTTGTATGTGTCCATCATCTTATTCTTGCACAAGTAACAGCTTCTTTTTAACGGTGTAGGATAATACAGCAACTCTTGAGTTCGTGTTCTGGAATATCTGCTATAGTTTGTGCGATGAAGTCCTTCAACTCATCAATTGGAGTAGGTTTGCTCAAGAACACTCTTTCCTTCATACTTACTTACAAATTACTTTTAGAGACCCGAAGGTTCATTGCCACCCTCAATAAGCCCGCCATCGGTTCCTATCTTGAGCAAGATTAATCCAGTCCCTACCATCATATCCCACCTCTCTCAAATTCATTTTAATATTATCCTCCCATTTACGTCTCACCCTCCCCAAAAGTCTTTTTCCCTCAGGTCTCCGAACTAACGCATTTCTTGATTCACACATACGTGCTACAAGCCCTGCCCATCTCAAAACGTCTGGATTTAATATTACTAATTATGTTAGGTGACGAATAACTACAAAGCGTGCAGTTCTGCGTTAAGTAATTTCTTCCATTCTGCTGTAACTTCATCTCTCTTAGTCCTAAATATTTTCCTAAGCACATTATTTTCAAACATCTGTTCCTCTCTCAAAGTGAGAGTCCAAGTTTAACAACGATACAAAATAAACGGCAATAAAACTGTCTTATAAATTCTAACTTTTAGTTTTTTTGAAAGGAGACTAGACGATAAAAGCTTCTCAACCGAATAATAACAGGCATTTCCCATTTAATTTCCTTTCGAGTGTCATTTATATTTGTTCTGTTGCTTGAAGGTACTTGAATCTTTTTCGTCGTTTCAAAGGATAAATTTTCAAGTTTTATATTTCCATGTCACGAGACATAATCATATACTTTGTCTCTGTCTTTTCGAGGTTTACTTACAAATCTATCTCCTTACTTGCTTCAAGTGAAATTTCCTTGTTTTTCCTAATAGTTGTGGGTTTTCTCCTAACATATACACGTCATTTGCGTAAACAATCCGTTCAATTCCAAACCCCCTCTGTTATCCTGGACTTCCCTAATGGCATATTCTAGAGCAGTGGTCATTAGCACTCGCTGAAATGAGTAAAGTGCAACCTAATATGCTCCATCTTGCAGAAAGGAGAGGTAGGAAGCATACCTGCAAGCAGCATGGATGCACGCCAGTGCAATGTTTTATCCGCGGATAAGAGACGCTAGCCCGAGGGTGCACTGTGCTGATGACCGCTGTTCTAATGCGAAGTTAAAAAGTAAAGATGATAGTGCATCTCCTTGCTTTAGTCCGCAGTGAATTTGAAAATCACATTTTAATTAATCGAACTAGTTTCTTTGGAATGCCAAATTCAATAAGAATATTATATAAAACATCTCTCTTAACAAAGTCATATGCGTTCTTGAAATCTGTGAATAACTGATGTACTGTGCCCTTTTACTCCCATTTTTCTCCAATATCTGTCGAATACCTAGCTACCTAGCTTCTCGTCTAGCTACCTAGCTTCTCGTTTTCAACATTTGTCCTCATATCACGAAATAGATACTCGCTCACAACACCATATCACACTCTCCAATCCTAAACACAGAACATCCTTCTATCTTCATCTTTCACCGTCTCTGCAGCTCATCTCTGGAACTCCCTACCACAACATGTCAGAGACTGTCGGACATTGTCTAGTTTCAAAAATAAATTAAAATTGCACTTTTGAATTAGATTCCTTTCAGTTATAAGCCCTTTTCTCTGCCATAGTTTTGTAAAAATATAGGCTATATATTTGTTTTTCCTTCTTTTCCCCTTTTCGTTCTCTTTATCAGCCGATGAATTTATTATCATAGCCTTTTTATCGTGAATTTTATTTAATTTTCGTATTTCTTTTCTTTTTTATTACCATTTTATTACAGTCCATTTTGATATATTCTTCCTTAAGTTTTTCCATATTAACCATTTGTACTAAATGAGTTGCTTTTACTATATTGCAATGTATTTTACTTTCTTTTTTCTATTATGGTATTATTTTCATGTTGTTTAATGTCGATTTTATTATGCTAAATATTATTATTTTTTTTGTAATATGTTAGTATTCTGTTCTTTAACTTTTTGTTAAATTTTAGCTGCTTGTATACTTTATGACCTGGTAGAGTGTACGAGAAGGCCCTATGGCCTTAACTCTGCCAGTATAAATAAAGAATTATTATTATTAAATACAAAAAAAAAATCTTATCAATAGTCGATCTATTACGCCTAAGACCACACTGATGGTTCCCAATAATTTCATCTACTCTTTCCTTATATAGCCCCAAAAAATAATCTGTTGGCTTAATATCTGGCGATCTTGCAGGCCAAGTTACAGGAAAGTGCTTACTGGCAACACTACCACCAGAGAACGATCAGAAACAAACTCGTTGTCATGGTGATGCAAATTAATCCCTTTTCTTGATAAGCCTATGCTAGTATTTTGAAAGTTGTTACAACATGAAGAAAATATGAGTAATTAAAGTTATTTGAAAAACCTTGAGAATTTCTAATTAGTCGAAAAGAGAGCGCTAGCTCACTTATAACCCGGAAACCGACAGCGCGTGCCTGTGCCGCCATCTGCCTCACCATCTGCGACCTAGGCTCTCGCTCGGCATTGTTCGCTCGCAGATGCTGCGATAGCCTCCCCGCTTTTACGCAACAATGAGACAATGTCTGTCTGACCCTGGCGTCCCTGACCCTCGAGTGCAGCGCGCGGCGTATCTTCTGATTGCGTCGACTCACCACGGGTGGTTCAGCCGCGTCCAGAGTGCGGAGAATGCCATCGGGCCTGGTTTCGAATCCCGCTGACGCTGATCTTTTTATTTTTTATTTTGTATTAACTAATTGGTTGTTTAATACTCTGATATTTAACGTCGATAAGATTGGTGATAGCACCGGCGTGGCTCAGTCGGTTAAGGCGCTTGCCTACCGGTCTGAAGTTGCGCTCGGGCGCGGGTTCGATTCCTGCTTGGGCTGATTACCTGGTTGGGTTTTTTCCGAGGTTTTCCCCAACCGTAATGTGAATGCCAGGTAATCTATGGCGAATCCTCGGCCTCATCTCGCCAAATACCATCTCGTTATCATCAATCTCATCGACGCTAAATAACCTCGTAGTCGATACAGCGTCGTTAAATAAACAATAAAAAAAGATTGGTGATATCGAGATGGTATTTGGCGACATAAGGCCGAGAATGAGCCATAGATTACCTGATAATCGCCTTACGATTGGGAAAACCCCAGAAAAAATCCCACCAGATAATTAGCCCAAACGGCAATCGAACCCACGCCCGGGCGCAACTCAGGATCAACAGGCAAGTGCCTTAACAGACTGAGCTATGCCGGTGGCTCTAGAATGATTACTATGCTCTATTACGGTCAGGAGGAAGTGGGGTGGGTTGGGTGGGAAATGAAAAACATATTAAAAGAGTAACAATTTTAAACTTTATATTATTATAATATGATACTAGAAAGCTAAGTAACTAATATATGAAGGGTTAAGAGCCATAGTGGGCCAAACGCAATATTATTATTATTATTATTATTATTATTATTATTATTATTATTATTATTACTTTATTATTATTATTATTATTATTATTATTATTATTATTATTATTTAAAATTTGTAAATTTATCCTTTGAAGAGGTGGAAAAATTCAAATACCTGGGAGCAACAGTAACAAACATAAATGATACTCGGGAGGAAATTAAATACAGAATAAATATGGGAAATGCGTGTTATTATTCGGTTGAGAAGCTTTTATCATCCAGTCTGCTGTCAAAAAATCTGAAAGTTAGAATTTATAAAACAGTTATATTACCGGTTCTTCTGTATTGTTGTGAAACTTGGACTCTCACTTCGAGAGAGGAACATAGGTTAAGGGTGTTTGAGAATAAGGTGCTTAGGAAAGTATTTGGGGCTAAGAGGGATGAAGTTACAGGAGAATGGAGGAAATTACACAACACAGAACTGCACGCATTGTATTCCTCACCTGACATAATTAGGAACATTAAATCCAGACGTTTGAGATGGACAGGGCATGTAGCACGTATGGGCGAATCCAGAAATGCATATAGAGTGTTAGTTGGGAGGCCGAAGGGAATAAGAGCTTTCGGGAGGCCAAGACGTAGATGGGAGGATAATATTAAAATGGATTTGAGGGAGGTGGGATATGATGGTAGAGATTGGATTAATCTTGCTCAGGATAGGGACCAATGGCGGGCTTATGTGAGGGCGGCAATGAACTCCGGGTTCCTTAAAAACCAGTAAGTAAGTATTATTATTGTTATTATTATTATTATTATTATTATTATTATTATTAATTATTATTATTATTATCATCAAATTCTTATTAGTCCCATATTAGTGCTGTCGTTATGGAGTCTTGAACTGAATGGACATAATAAGTAACATTTGCATATCTGCCGAACTGTGCATTTAAATGCATTTTGTCACAGACATGTGACAGAGCATTGCTCTTATCAGTCTTATCTTCCGTAGCTCCTACGTCATCAGACAAATGACCATTACAAGTGTGCTGATAAGTCTGTACACGTTAATCAAAACTTTTATAATAAATTACGTGTAAGATTTTTAGACTCATGCGTAGAGCGGAAAAAATCGTATCAGTCTTATCTTCTGTCCCTTGATAAAGAATACCTACAAACTGCGAAAATGATAAAACCATACGCAGAGATAGTGATGGGCTGAAAAATGTTGCAGGAAGAAAGACAAATTGAGTTCATTCATTCATAATTTTCAATGTCAGGTGAAGAAAACAATGCGTGTAGTTTTACGTTGTAACTGTACGTTGTAACTTCATCCCTCTTAGCCCCAAATATTTTCCTAAGCACTTTATTCTCAAACAGCCTTACTCTCTGTACCTCACTCAAAGTGAGAGTCCAAGTTTCACAACCATACAGAACAACCGGTAATATAACTGTTTTATAAATTCTAACTTTCAGATTTTTTAAAGCAGACTGGTTGACAAAAGCCTCTAAATAGAATAATAATAATAATAATAATAATAATAATAATAATAATAATAATAATAATAATAATAATAAAAAGTATTATCATTTATTCCCCTAATATCAATCAACAAAAATATCTACTCATCAGAAGCCTGAGTAAAGTAAAATACTTCATTGTACAAACTTTATCATCATCAGCTCTATTATTGTTAATTAATAACAATAATAATAATAATATATGCCTAATCGTCGTCGACATGACGGAACCGAAACATTCTTTTTCTTCCTGTTCTTGTTAGCCAGTTTTCCTGTTTGTCTGACTAAGAATTTTAGCATCGTGATCCATATGTCTTCCGTTCATCTTTGGCCTTCACACTTCAATTATACCCTCTAGTCTGGCGTATTTTATACCTCTCTTAACGATCAGTGTAATGCATTTAAGATACGATATCTGAATATGTTGATCGAAGTCCAATTATGTCTAACTTAGGCCCAATTGTATAAAACTCCCTGACTAAAGATCAACTTTGATCGAAGATCGAAAAGTAAACCGAGTTCAGACACTTCTTCTATTGTATAAAACTTTTCAGCGATCAAATTGCCTTGGTTCAAATGCAATCTAAGTTCACGTGAAAAGGATTTGGCAACATCGCATAAACAAGTGAAATACGTGATGCACGGACCATGTTATACAGGTTTGTTCAGTGTTGCCAATCTAGCGATTTTTAACTCTTTTTCAACAACAATTTCTTTTAACTTTTATATAGCTTAAATAGGGATTTAGTGACCTTTTTAGCATCCCATAGTGACAAAATTTAATCTTTCTTTGTTGGTAATGAGAAATCTAGCGACTTTACAACTACTTTTTGGCGACTTTCCGTATTACACTCTGTTGGAGACACTGTTTTTTTGCAATGTAAATAATGGCGGACAATAAGAAGAAGGTTGACTGTTCTCCAAGTTGTTATCATGTTATGGTGTTTGATACTGCTAAACATAATAAAGCTTTATAAAACGACAATTTTCGTTTAGTAATACAGTTAATTGAACATTTATGAATGTACCTATCATATCCATTAATAATTAATGGTTGTTATAAACATAATATAATTATAGGTTGTGTTATTTGATACTGCTGAACACGATAGAGCCTTATAAAATATAAGAATGTTTGTGTATTAAGGCAAGAAATTGAAAGAAATATATATAAATGTACCTAACATATCTATTAATATTAATAATAATGGATATTTTATTTGCACAATCTGTCACTCGTATATTTCAAATAGAAAAGAAATAACTGAACTTGGATCATCTAACTTAATCGGAGAAATTTCTTCAGTCAAAGTTGACTTTAGTTTGAGACAAATTAATCTCAGATTAGACTTTATACAACACAAAATTCCAAGTTCAGCTGAAACAAGGATCAATTTAACCTCTGATCTAAGATTAAATGGTTTATACAATCGGGCCTTACTGAACCTGAAAGTGTTGGTTCCAGTTTCACTTAAAGATCAACATAACATACTTGGTCAAATTGAACGTGCTTGTCGTAGGTCCGCATAAAGATCAACATAAGATGCTTTAGTAAAGCTGATTATGTTGGTCGTGTGGTTTGCGGACAGGCAGATATACAAAATTAACAAAATCTCTTCCTTGATTGATGCCCTCACTTATCATATCTCCATTGTCAGACAGTAAGCATGATCTTCAGCAGCTACATCATACAAGGGATAGTTACGATTTTTATTACCAACATAAATTTTATTTTTTTTTTATATATTTTATTGCGTTGTTTTACGACGCTGTATCAACATCTAGGTTATTTAGCGTCTGAATGAAATGAAGGTGATAATGCCGGTGAAATGAGTCCGGGGTCCAGCACCGAAAATTACCTAGCATTTGCTCGTATTGGGTTGAGGGAAAACCCCGGAAAAAACCTCAACCAGGTAACTTGCCCCGACCGGGATTCGAACCCGGGCCACCTGGTTTCGCGGCCAGACGCGCTGACCGTTACTCCAGAGGTGTGGACACCAACATAAACTCAATTGTCTTAAAAACCACGCTAGATTTTTTCGGATTATCAACATAGTGGCCCGAAGTCATGTACCCTGTTTAGCCATTCGGTAAAGATGTGCCACTTTTATGTTCTTAAACGTTGTTATCTTCTATAATATAACGAGTGCTGATAGTTTCTCGATAATTTAATTGAGATTAACGAATTATCTTATGACAATGTACATGAGTTTAGAAGCCCAATTAAATTATCACAGAGAAAATGTCAAGCACAAATAATTGTATTCAGTGGGATAATTCCGATGCGAGAAAGGTCCCATTTACATAGCACTACTACCAGCAACTAATGACCACGTACCATAGGTCCAATTTCAGTGGCGGCCCGCAACCGTCTCTGCATCGGACGCAAGCCTGAAATATGAGAAAGAAACGGAGCTGATGATGAAAGAAGGGAAATGTAATTGTGATGCCGAAATAGTTCGAGGTCCAACGCCGAAAATTATCCATCAGTAATTATTATTCTTGAGTTGATTAAAAGAAAAGCGGGGAAAAAATCTCAATCAGGTAATTTGCCCCAAACAGGATTTAAACCCGGTCCCCCTCGTTTCACAATACTCCATAGCGGTGGACAGGGGGAGGTGGTTAGCACGAGCTTCCAATCTTCTAGTTACCCCCACTGAAATAGTATCAGTATCAGTTTTCTGAAGCATATTTGTTCTCGGACCTTCGTTGTAAATATCACTTCACTGATATGAATTCCGCTTTGTGGAAAACATACCCAGCTTCACTTTGTATGAAACAAGTTTTCCCTTTCAAAGTGCTCAAATTGTGGCATTAGAGCTGATTTTATGGAATCCGACACGTAACGTGATATTTACTGCGAAGTAGCGAACCCTATTATACCAGACTGACAGGGAAATGAAGTTCTGAATTCCCGTGGGTGTAAAGTGACAGCGCCTGACATTTATGTCCTATGCGTACGTTGATCGCGCGACGAACTGAAAAGCTGAAGCGACTGAAAGAATGACGTACAGTCGCATCAACTGCTACGTCCCCTGTCTAGTTGTAACACTGTACTCGTAACTACACATTCTTTATTATAACACTTTCAAGGAAACGATTAGTGTCGACAGCAACATTTTAAAAGACTAGCGTACATAGCCTATTAAACTGCTGTGGAAATGTTTCAGAGTTGTTATTGTTTAGTCAACTGTCCGAAAACAGGTTTGAACCTCACAAGTGACACCTAAAAGGCATCGCTCACAGTGCTGTCATGGAGGCCATACGGGGCCATATATCGTATGGGAACTTACAATTTTTTTTATTTAATCGTACTATGAGGAAAAAAAAATTATTGGCTCTTTGGAGCCATACGGCATATGGGTGCCTACGTTTTGTACGCGGAGATCTGTACAGATCTTAGATCATCTCTTACTTACTTACTGGCTTTTAAGGAACCCGGAGGTTCATTTCCGCCCTCACATAAGCCCGTCATTGGTCCCTATCCTGAGCAAGATTAATCCAGTCTCTATCATCATATCCCACCTCCCTCAAATCCATTTTAATATTATCTTCCCATCTACGTCTCGGCCTCCCTAAAGGTCTTTTTCCCTCCGACCTCCCAACTAACACTATATATGCATTTCTGGATTCGTCCATACGTGCTACATGCCCTGCCAATCTCAAACCTCTGGATTTAATGTCCCTAATTATATCAGGTGAAGAATGCAATGCGTGCAGTTCTGTGTTGTGTAACTTTTTCCATTCTCCTGTAACTTCATCCCTCTTAGCCCCAAATATTTTCCTAAGCACCTTATTCTCAAATACCCTTAACTTATGTTCCTCTCTCAAAGTGAGAGTCCAAGTTTCACAACCATTCAGAACAACCGGTAATGTAACTGTTTTATAAATCTTATTACTTCAAATTATTTTCACTTACATCGTAATATTAAACCTCTAAAATGAATTTTTACTGCATATATTTAATATTTTTACCGCATATTTCAGCAATTTTTATTGCATATTGCCTGTATATTTTCAGGTTATTTTAGTATATAATGTTCCGTGGTCTGTTCATAGCAATCATAACCCATTGAATGTAGTAATGTGATGTTACGATATGCATATAAGAGAATTTTTATTTTATTATACTCCATGTTTTAATGTCTATTTCTACTGCACTTGATTTTAAAAATACTTGAATTATCACTTGCATACATATGTCTTAATATTTTGTCTCACTGTACCCACTATTCCCCTACTGATCTTCTAATTGATTCTAATAATAAAAGTTGATGAAAGTTATTTAATTTTCAGTAAGCCTATATAGAGTTTGAAAGTAGTAAAAATGTAACATCCATGAGGACTGAAATAGCTGAATAGTACGAAGCGGGGGCAATATTACACCTTTCACTCTCGCATATCCATCTGTTTCTCGTCGCAGCTGTGATTATAAATAAATCAAAATCTCGTTAAATCGATTGTCTTGGAGAAAGCAATTAAGTTAGACTATCTCGCAGCGTGTAGGCGGGCGGGTAAACGGATGTCTACAGCCTGGCTAGGTAGTCGCCAGTTTTATTTGCTGCTGGCAGGTGAATTAGGTTCTTGATGGTGACGTAGGCGTGGATTGATGGAGCTCTGACGTTTATGTGGAGCTGAAGTGTGGGAGTTGATTCAAAGCTGGATGTATTGCTTGCAGATTAGACATTCATTCAAGAGTTGCCTCGTGACGCCCGTATACTTCGGAGTTTTGAACTCGTAACTGCACGAGGAAGATACATTTCTTCGGCACGAGCTGTAGTGTTTGGCATTGGAACTCGACGTTCATGGGTTCGGTTAACTACGAGGGCGATGAATTTTTAAAGACGATAAAGATTCTTGAATCGTTTCCTTCAGAAACTAATAAAGCTGGGAGACACACGTTGTAAATTAACGATACATGAAAGAACTTTGGAGCGGAATGTTTGTGACGTCGGCACAAAAATCAGATGGTGTGGTCGGCACCACACTTCGACCACCTTTTAAAGTTATTGCAACCACCTTGCGCTGATGACTAGTGGGTTGCATAAAAAAACAATCGAAACAAACTTTGATGCCCCATTGCAGCCAAACCACACATTTCCGGACATGCGTCGCCTCTTGAAAAATGATGTTTGCTGTCCTGTACAGCATACCAAGATTTTCTGATGTTATTTTGAATCACCCTGTATACTATATATTCCATTTCACACGGATTGCTTTGACAACGGGGTAGAGCTACGAATGTGAGTACACAGCGAACCTTAGTGTAGTCAACCGGTATGGGTTTGTGAATGCGCCTAGCTTGAGAGTCAGCGCAATAGATCTATTAAAGGGACACTCCACTAAGAATGATAACTTTTTTTTCTAATCATTTTTTCAACCAAATTTTCAGAGGATGTTTACTATGTGAAGGACTAACAAAATCGAAATTTTGAACTCCCAAATGTTTTTGGCTTTCTATTTTTAGTTTTTTTTCTATTCTTTTTAGAAGTATTTTCAAACCCAAGAATTTAGTAGGCCTACAAGATCTCAATTTTTAAGTTTGCTTTTTTATTTTTTTTTTATTTTTATTTTTTTTGGTTACCGTACATTCACATTCACAAGACATAGAGAACATTTCTATGCATTCATTTTATGAAATATCTCATTTATTTACTTTAATTTTTTTTTAATTTGAAAATGTTATTTTTTATAATTCATAAAAATATTAATAAAAAACTAGAAGGATTTCTTAGAAAATAAATGCAGAGAAACATGCAGCTACCTCATAAATACTTGCAGTAAAAATTTCATCCAGGTTGATGAATATATGTCGTAAGAAAGTTGGTGTTGAATCAAGAAAAATAAACTTACGAACAAATGAATTTGGAAGTAAAATTAATATTTATGTAACACATACCTACTAAAATTCTCCTCCGCTACATTCATCTAGTAACTTCAGGGAGCCAACTTTAGAAGAAAAAGTTATTAGATTTGTAACCAACAATTTGTAAAAAGAAGTCTTTCATAAAAAAATAATTTTGACAGCTCTTTAAATGCCACGCCTTAATTTTAAAAAAAAATTAAACAAATATTTGAATCAGAATTGAACTAAATCCATTTGGGGTGTGAAAATGTAGTAGTACATTCTAATGAAGTGAAATAGCCAATAAATTGTTTTTGGAAAATTTTCATGATTTTCGGTGGAGACTCTCCTTAAAGTCACAGTGATGGGTCGTAACGCCCTACTCCTTAAAATGAATTGAATTTAACACTAGGAATTCACAATTAGTGAGGCTTCTGTTAGCCCATATACGAGTAATGGCAAAATAACAACAACAACAATAATAATAATAATAATAATAATAATAATGTTTTATTTTCGCTGGCAGAGTTAAGGCCATAAGGCCTTCTCTTACACTCAACCAGCCTTAATCAATACAATGCATATTTGAATTACGAATATTTACACTACACTTAAAAGGTTTTCCAGCAATATTCTTCAATTAAGTTTTAACAACTAGTAGACTACATATTTATTTAAATTTAGATAAACCTATAAGGTAAAGTAGTAACTTAATTTATGAGCTAATTTAATTCAATCAATTATAATTAATTTGAGATTTGAGATAGCTAGTAAAATGATGAAAATTAATTTAATATAAGCCTACTAGAACTATGTTACAGGGAGAAAAAAAAATATATAAATCTAAAATATATTTCTATAATGAGAATATTAATGTAATTGCCATTTGAGGTTTTGTAAATCTATTTAGAGAAATTAATGATAATAATAAGAATGGACAGATGTTAGTTTCATTATATGTAATAAATATTAATCAGCAATTAATTTGTTAAGTAAGAATTTATGTAATTTTGACCTAAATGAAGTTATTGTCCAACAACCCTTTACATCACTCGATAGCGAGTTCCAATTTCTAGCAACTGAAACTGTATAGGATGAAGAATATAAAGATGTCTTGTGGTAGGGTATAATGAGTAAATTGTTATGATGAGATCTTTTACTTAGCTGATGATATGCGGATAAATTTTGAAAACGAGAAGCCAAATAGATTGACGTACTTCCCATGTATGAAAGGGTAATAAAAATTCGATTACTTACTTACTGGCTTTTAAGGAACCCGGAGGTTCATTACCGCCCTCACATAAGACCGCCATTGGTCCCTAACCTAAGCAAGATTAATCCAGTCTCTATCATCATAGCCCACCTCCCTCAAATCCATTTTAATATTCTCCCATCTACGTCTCGGCCTCCCAAAGGTCTTTTTCCCTCCGGCCGGCCTCCCAACTAACACTCTATATGCATTTCTGGATTCGCCTATCCATACGTGCTACATGCCCTGCCCATCTCAAACGTCTGGATTTAATGTTCCTAATTATGTCAGGTGAAGAATACAATGCGTGCAGTTCTGCGTTGTGTAACTTTCTCCATTCTCCTGTAACTTCATCCCTCTTAGCCCCAAATATTTTTCCTAAGCAACTTATTCTCAAACACCCTTAACCTATGTTCCTCTCTCAAAGTGAGAGTCATAAAAATATAAATAAAATAAACTGGAAGCATTTCTTACCAAATAAATGCATAGAAACATGCAGCTACCTCATAAATACTTGTGGTAAAATTTTCATCCAGATTGATGAATATTTGTCGTAAAAAAGTTGGTTTGAATCAAGAAAAATAAACTTGCGGGCAAATTAATTTGGAAGTAAAATTAATATTTATGTAACACATACCTATTAAAATTCTTCTTCGATACAGTTATGGAGTAACTTCAGGGAGCCAACTTTAGAACAAAAAGTTATTAGATTTGTAACCAGAAATTTGTAAAAAAGAATTCTTTGATAAAAAATAATTTTGACAGCTCTTTAAATGCCACGCCCCGTTATAGCCTTAATTTAAAAAATTAAACAAATACTGTATTCGTAATCAGAATCGAACTAAATCCATTTGGGTGTGAAAGTGTCGTACATTTTGAAGAAATGAAATAGCCAATAATTTTTGTTTGGAAAATTTTCATGATTTTCAGTGGAGTCTCCCCTTAAGGTCACAGTAATGGGTCGTAGTGCCTTCCTCCTTAAAATGAATTGAATTTAACACTAGCAATTCACAATTAGTGAGGCTTCTGTTAACCCATATGAAGAGTCCACTGCAAGAATGATGGATGTCATTTGGAATACATTTTACAGGAGAAGCAATTGAAAGTTTGAAATGCTTAGCGCTCAAAGCTTAACTGTGATTTTCCGATCATTACTGGACAATGACTATCAGTGTTAATGGCATATAACTCTGTATGTACATTCTATATGTCTTAAGCTATGCATTGACAGTCTTGGTTCATTTTCGACAAGAAAGTGACATCCATCATTCTTGCAGTGGACTCTTCATATACGAGTAATGGCAAAATGACGTACTTCCCATGTATGAAAGGGTAATAAAAATTCGTTTACTTACTTACTGGCTTTTAAGGAACCCGGAGGTTCATTGCCGCCCTCACATAAGCCCGTCATTGGTCCCTACCCTGAGGAAGATTAATCCAGTCTCTATCATCATACCCCACCTCCCTCAAATCCATTTTAATATTATCCTCCCATCTACGCCTCGGCCTCCCAAAGGTCCTTTTCCCTCCGGTCTCCCAACTAACACTCTATATGCATTTCTGGGTTCGCCCATACGTGGTACATGCCCTGCCCATCTCAAACGTCTGGATTTTATGTTCCTAATTATGTCAGGTGAAGAATACAATGCGTGCAGTTCTGCGTTGTGTAACTTTCTCTATTCTCCTGTAACTTCATCCCTCTTAGTCCCAAATATTTTTTCTAAGCAACTTATTCTCAAACACCCTTAACCTATGTTCCTCTCTCAAAGTGAGAATCATAAAAATATTAATAAAATAAACTAGAAGTATTTCTTACAAAATAAATCCGTAGCAACATGCAGCTACCTCATAAATACTTGCAGTAAAAATGTCATCCAGATTGATTAATATTTGTCGAAAAAAGTTGGTGTTGAATCAAGAAAAATAAACTTACGGAAAAATGGATTTGGAATAAAATTAATATTTATGTAACACGTATCTACTAAAATTCTCCTCCGCTATATTCATCTAGTAACTTCAGGGAGCCAACTTTAGAACAAAAAGTTATTAGATTTGTAACGAGAAATCTGTAAAAAGAATTGTTTCATAAAAAAATAATTTTGACAGCTCTTTAAATACCACGCCCCTTACAGCCTTAATTAAAAAAAAATAAACGTCACGTTTGTAATCAGAATTGAATTAAATTCATTTGTTGTGTGAAAGTGTCGTACATTCTAAAGAAATGAAATAGCCAATACATTTTTTTTTTTGGAAAATTTTCATGATTTTCGGTGGAGACTCTCCTTAAAGTCACAGTGATGGGTCGTAGTGCCCTCCTCCTTAAAATGAATTGAATTTAACACCAGCAATTCACAATTAGTGAGGCTTCAGTTAGCCCATACACGAGTAATGGCAGAATGACGTACTTCCCATGTATGAAAGGGTAATAAAAATTCGATTACTTACTTCCTTACTTACTGGCTTTTAAGGAACCCGGAGGTTCATTGCCGCCCTCACATAAGCCCGCCATTGATTCCTATACTGTACAAGATTAATCCAATCCCCATCATCATATTCCACTTCCTCAAATCCATTTTAATATTATCCTCCCATCTACGCCTCGGCCTCCCCAAAGGTCTTTTTCCCTCCGGCCTCCCAACTAACACTCTATATGCATTTCTGGATTCGCCCATACGTGCTACATGCCCTGCCCATCTCAAACGTCTGGATTTAATGTTCCTAATTATGTCAGGTGAAAATACAATGCGTGCAGTTCTGTGTTGTGTAACTTTCTTCATTCTCCTGTAACTTCATCCCTCTTAGCTCCAAATATTTTCCTATGAACCTTATAATAAAAATTCGATTGTTGCCCGTCTTTATGGACAAATACGCTACAGATATTTCATCGGTAGTACAGGTCTTTCGTAGCGTTTTTCTTGTTTCCTGTACCGGTATAAAAGCAGAAGACAAACGCGCACTTCTTTTACACTTCTTTACTCCTTTTATTTTATTTTTGTGTGCTTTGAAACCGCAGAAGGTGTAATTCCAGTGCAGAGCGGGTGAACTCGTTGATCTGCAAGATTTCGGGGCAGAGATAGTGTTTTGTTTGTAAGGTCGGTTCACTGCGTAGTGGTCGGTGGGCGGGACTACGAGGTGGATCGTGAACGTATAAAGCTCTCTGCTGAGAGGCGCGCAGACAGTTGACCGTCATGTTCATCACCATGAGGACCGAACCGGCGCCGACGACGGTGCCTTTCGCCGAGCGCCCCAACAAGAACCCCGTCATGCAGCGTTTTCTCATACAACGGTGAGTGACAATCGTGAATTGGGATGTCTGATATTTTCTCTATCTCCGGTGTAAACTGGATGTTCTTCAAAAGCTATGCAACAGTGTGGTTCTAGCATCTTGTTCTGATGCAGGTTTATACAATAAATATAATATCTTGGACTGTGCTTCGAGTGGTAGCATTTATATCTCTAAATCCAGTCGACCAAATTTAGTTTCCTAGGTAACAAGGTAGTGGGGTCTGTAAGTCTACTATAAAATTCAGCAGCTCAAATTTTGCTTTCTATATGTCGTCAATGTTAAAGCTATCAATTTGAAAATTTTAAAACAGATTAGGAAAATTCAAATGAATATCCCATGTAAATTTTAATATTTCTAGTGAACTTATACACCTAATAAAACATTTTTGAAAAAATCTTACGAAAGAAAAAAACTGAAAACATTGACATATCAATACCAATTTTTCACATAAAGTACTGGAAGAATTTGAATTGTTATTACTACTATTATTATTGTTTTGTTTGTATTTATATTTTTGCACATCTTACAGACATATAATGTTCGTAACTAGAATCATTTTCCTATGTTAGTCTGGAA